>LPNX011126711.1:0-18933 GCA_001517045.1 Pseudotsuga menziesii | reverse complement strand
GTGTGCAATTTGACATTGATTTTGGCGAGTTTAACCAACTCACAGAAATTGGTCATCTATTCTTGGGTGGGAAAGTAGTTCAATAACCTTTAATACCATCCATGTCATTGCTAAATCATCACCCTAGCATTTCCAATGTTCTCGAGCAAGCAATGATCGTTAGGAAGTGAACCATGATCCACCTTACCAAGGAGTCGTTGATTAGGCGATACCCAAACCTGAACAACTAGCCCCTGCACCCCAGTCTACTACTGCATCTATTAATTCTTCCTGGCATTTTGAAAATCAAGACAACTCCATTGCCCCTATCACTGAACAACCCCTTGGAGATAAGGAGAAGAACATTGTTATTTCTCCTAGTTCTAAAAAATTGCATGAAGCCCTTGCTACCTCTACTACCCTAGAAGAGAAGGCTGTAAAATTGAAGATGGTCACCAAGGGTGGCATTAGTCATTTAGATATACATCCATATATTTTTTCTTACTAAAACTATTGTGTTTTAATTGTTGTGTTATGTTGTGGTTTGAATTCTCCAACTTGATTGAGCATCATATTTTGACTTAGAGAAGAATAGATAATATTTATTTAATACATGGCTAAATTTTGATTGGTACATTGAGATACTCATTTAGTAATATATCATGTTTTTATTAATATTATATATGATTCTATAAGAATGCTTGGTTATGGAAGATATAAAGGGAAATTATTTTTGTTGCTTGATGCATTACATAGAAAGAAGTATCATTATTTTATCATATTGTTGGTTTATTTCTTTGATTAGAGGATGAAGTGTGTGTGAGAGATGGTATTTCATTTTCCTTAATGGCCAATTGTTAGTGATATGTGATTGGACTTCCTTTCTTTTCTTCTTTTTACTGAGTTTAGCTCACTCCATTGTTGTTATGTTTACCTTTTTCTAAACAAAATAATGTACTGTTTTTTAAAAACCAATAGTAAAAAGTCCCTTTTCAAGTATTAACATTGGTTAAAGAGGTAAGTTGTGATTGATAGTTGTTCATATGGAAGCATAAAAAAGAGATGAAACTAAGGGGTAAGTTGTAATTCATAGTTGTCCATACGAAAGATTAAAAGGAAATGAAACTAACTAAATGGCCATATTCTAAGAAAAAGGAGTATGTTAACAGCTTAAAAGGTGATTTTTTTAAAGTTTTTATTTGCATTCAGAAATTTTATATTTATGTTTATTTTGTTACAAGTTCTATATCAATAGTTTGTGGTAATGAGTGACATATAGGTAGATAAAAGAATTTTGAAAATTATGAAATTATGCCTCTTGTGGTAATGTTTTTTAATCTATTTCCCAGGCTACCACATTTGGAAGGTGCGAAGAAGATGAGTTGACATGAAGTGTCCAATCCTTCCTGCGGAGCTGCTTGAAACTCGTACGGAATGAGAAATCCATCGGAGAGCTTCAGCACATCATAGATCAGTGTCAGTCGTCTTCTTCCGTGAGTAGTGCGCAGCGGGCTGTTCATAATATTATGGGCCATACAAGAATAGGAAGAGAGATGAGACTCACAGTGCAAATTGGAGAATTTGAAATGGATGAGGTCATCCTAGATTTAGGATCAGAGGTAAATGTTCTGACTAAGAAGACATGGGAACAAATGGGTAACCCTAAGTTAGCAAGATCACCTATCCATCTGTGACTAGCCAATCAGCAGAGGGTATCACCACTAGGTCGATTACCACAAGTACCAGTTGATATTGACGTAGTTCGTAGCTTTGCAGACTTTGAAGTCATAGAAATAATTGACGATAGCAGACCGTATCCAGATTTACTAGGTATTGATTTTGAAATCGATAACATGGTTGTTATCGATTTAAAGAAAAGACAAATGACCTTTGAGGATAATCAGATTCGGGTCATCACACCATTGGATCCTTTACAGGGTCCTAGATACATTGAACCTATCAGAGCAGAGGAGGAGGTGCACAACATGGAAAGCCTTTATCAGATGAATGCTAATCAAAGTGATTACATCAACCCCACCGCAGAAGGAAATATCAGTTGGCGATGCGACAGCTCATGCGCATCAAATTCAGAGGTTGGTTTAGAAAATTGGCAGAATAGACTTTACGAAGTCTCAGCTCGCAGATGTGCATTTATGACTAAGTTACTACGATGGATCGGCACAGAGATTATTGATATTCCATCATTTGATGGCTTGGCAGACGTCAACGATTTTTTACAGCAGCTTGAACAAGAAATTCCTTAGGAGCAGAGGATGGCAGTTATTGACCTTGCAGTCAAAGTCACACCTGCAAGATGGTGGCATGCACATAAAAAACATATCGCATCATGGGATGATATTAAGAGACTGATGGCGATTAGGTTCTCTAATGACAAGGAGCCTTTACAGTAGAAGTATACAGGAGAAAGTGACCCTAGGTCACATATTGAGATTTGTGAATAGAGTTGGTTGGACATTCCAGAGGATGAATGGGTTCACCTATTCATTCACACTTTAGAAAAAATCCCAAGGAATTGGTACACAGAAACAGAGTTGCACAGAGGAACTATTTCATGGCCACTTATGATAGACAGCTTTCTACTCACTTTCACTTTTGAATCTGAGTATCCAAGCATTGATCAGGCTCTAAATGTTATAAAGACTAAGATATTTGACGACTGTACCCTATCAGTGCCTGCTCAACCTGATTG
Source organism: Pseudotsuga menziesii (assembly GCA_001517045.1). Taxonomy (NCBI): domain Eukaryota; kingdom Viridiplantae; phylum Streptophyta; class Pinopsida; order Pinales; family Pinaceae; genus Pseudotsuga; species Pseudotsuga menziesii. The sequence goes on along the minus strand of LPNX011126711.1, from coordinate 16,244 downwards.
GGCCATACAGTTGGAACATGTGCTAGAATGTTACAACTTCGCAGCAGAGCCAGATGATGAGGATGTGAATCCTCACGGTGTCAACGTTCCAGAGTCGGAAGGGACTCACGACGTTGATGGACTGAGACTAGAAATTCCCGCTATCACAGAACCTATGAAGATTAAAAGGATCAATATTCTATCCGAGGGAAAAAGTGAGTGAGGTGATCATCCTTGCAAATATTGCAAGGAAATTTAACCTTATGTTTAGTTTTATTCCCCCCCCAGCATTATTATTATTCTTTTCATTATTAACATTTTCATTCCTATTCCCACCCTTTTGATTGTTTTTACCTTTCTTCTTATTCCATCCAGGTTGTTGGTTACCTTTTTGGTTCAACGATTGCACTTAAAGTACATTCGTCATTTGGGTAGGATGAGATGAAGCCATAGCTTTTCCCGACGTAGGCTAGTTAATAGAAAACTTATTCTTTTCTTGGTTGGTTTTGGAAGTCACTTGTTCGATCTGAAAAAAGTTGTGTTTCCACCACTACCTTTTTATGTGGGGAGTTATAAGTTTTCTAAAGTCAAGAGCACCCTTGAGTTCATTAAGGAACTAGAAATATTTCATTTTGGTGAAAAGAGCTTTCACCAGAATGATTCCCAAGGCAAGGTTGCATCCCATCAAGCACTCCTTAAGGTAAATTTTGAATATGCCAATTATGTGGACAAGGATGAAGAAATGTACATGAATGTTTGCAATGTGACCTATTTGAGAAAGCGGCTTAAAAGGAACACCACAATAACTGGAGTGAAAGTAAGTAACAATAGCAATCCAGAACTAAAGGGACAGAAGGAAGAATCTGCAAGAAAAGTGAAAGAAGAGATTGTACGAAGATTGGCAGAAGGTGCCAGGAAACGTTTAGCTAAAGAATCCCAGTGAGAAAAGGAGGAAGAATAAGCTACCAGAAAAGAGAACGAAGAATAACAGAGAAAGAATGAGGAAGCTATAAAATAGAATATTACAGAGTTGGAAATATCAATAGCTCAAGAAGCCCCAAATCCAGAACAAGAAACTTAAAATCCTGAACAAGAAGCACAAAACCAGGGAGAGGTGACAGAAGAACAAAGGAAGAAAGATAAGGAAGAGCTAGATAATTAAAATTAGGGACAAGATCCTGCTCAGGACAACACTGAGAATATTCCTTCCACTTCAGGCAATATACTTACGGGAGGACATCTCCCTATGGTTCAATTGGGGTTGGTGCCATTTACCCCATCCAAACACCATGAAGTTGCATGCCTAGAAAATGTATATTTTGATCCCAAAAGGAAGTCCATTATGTGGAGAACAGAGAAGACTTTGAAAATGGGAATCCAACCTGAGATCACCACAGTGACCGAGAAGACAATCGTAAAAGATGTAGAGGAAGACCCGAAACAAATGGCATCCATGGGTATTGCAACTGCACATGCAAATGCCCATAATATTGGTAAGCTTACAGAAACCCTTGATCAGTATAAGGATAAAATGGCAGATATTACAGTTGTTTTAAGGAAGGAGGAAAGAGTGGGTCGAGAGTCAAAGAGAGAATATGAAGCCACTCTTTCAGACTATTAGAAGCTTCAGTGGGACTACCAAATTCTTTGAGAAGAACGAGATACGTTGAAGCTATCAAACACGACCCTTGATGGGGAGAAGCAGAAATTAGAGAGCAAGATAGTAGAAATAGAAGCATAGAAATCCACAGTTGATCAACAGATAGAGCAGTATGAAGTATGAATTACAAAACTAGAAGCCCAAAATAGTTCCCTGGAATTATTATTGAAAGCAACCAATGAAAGCAAGATGGACATCACACCTTTAAGAGAGCATGCTCTCCTACTTAGAGGAAAAATATTTCAAGTATGGGTTAAGCTCACAGAAGAAGTCTCCAAAATCAAGCAAGTAGAAGCTATACTGCAGGAGATTTTAGTTGTAGCTACTGAATTCAAATACAAGACCCATGACATTGCAGAGACCATACAAGGACAGATGACCTGGTTGGAGGAAAATAATGAACCCCCTAAAAATGCACCTATGAAGAGTCCAAAAAGGTTGCAGCTCGAGTATGATCTCATGAATTTTAGTAAATGATCTACTAAGAGACTGATAGATGTAGTCGAGAAGACATCAGACAAATGTGGGGATTTTTATAAGAAGGTTCTCATAACTCACAACAAATTCCAAACATATTTAGCAAAAAAGATTCAGGAGTTTCCAGGACATGAAGAACATTTGAAGAAACTACATGAAAGATAGTAGGAAGATGAACTTAGCATACAACTGATTAAAGGCTTAAATGAAAAGGTGATTAAGTGTATGGTGGGTCAAGTTGCGGTGAGTAATTTCCTTTTAGAAGATCAGCTCTAAGTAACCCCGGCAAGGGTGGCTGATATAAAGAGTCAATTACTTAAACATGAGGTTAGGTTCAGATTCTTAGAGCCAACAGATCTTGGAATCATTGCTTCCGATGCTATGGCGTGGAAATATTTCATCAATGAGTTGACTGGGCCCACTTGAGTGGTTTTTTCCCATCTACACTTGAAATTAAATTGAAATATTTTGTATTTATCTTATGTTATTAGTGAACATGATAGAAGAAAAATATTTTTGTAATCGAAAGTTGAGGAAGCCCAAAGCAAAGGGAGACCAAAAGTCATTTTTACAATGTGTAAATATAGGTAGAGTCGAATAGGAGAGGGACTTTTCTAGCTCTCATATGAGAATGTGTTTTTGTAAGAAGAACTATTTCTTATTATAATAAAGAGGACTGAAGTTTTGTTGGAGAAGGGGATACCCGAGTTTCAAATGCATGATGTGTAGATTGCTGAATATAAGAACTATTTGTATTTTGGCTTACTATGCAAATCTGTGACATCATTCTAACTGATGACCTATTTCTATGTGTGAATGGTTTCATTTCCATGTTATGAATATTATGTAGTAAATGAGTAGTGAATGCTTTAATAACACTGAGCTATCTCTATGTTATCTTTTCTGCTATATTTATGTATTTTGAATTTATCAGCTACCTGTAAAATTCTTTATGCAGAAAGTGCAATACATTACTCATATAAGTAGTAATATTTATCCCTGGGGATAGGTTAGATAGATCAGGTTAGATTAGTTGTTCTTCACTTTCGGTGATTTAGGAACAAAGGGGATAAGATGGAAGGTAAGAACCTATGCCTCACAATGTGAGACCTTTGTTCCCTGGTCATTTGCATTCAATCTAGGCACTTGCATATCATTTATAAAAAAACATAAAAAACACACATAAACAGTGTACCGGGCCACAACCAGTAAATAGATTTAAACCTTCATTTAATTCTACGATAGTCAGGCCACTAACCAAAAATATTCCCCACTCCAAATGATAAACGATATAATTGGGAACGGTTATTAGGGAGAATCCCTACTATCAGTACTTGGGGATTTTCCAGGAATCAACACTTGGCTATCTTCGGCACTATGTCCTTCAAGAGGGGCACACTGCTAGGGATCCTATGTGTTACTAAGTTGGTGTGCACTTTCTTTGGGTGTGTTAGCCTTTATGCATCAGATATCCTTGGCCAAAAATACTGTGTAAATTTTTCCTCTTCCCCAGCAGGGTCAGGGTCTCAGGGAGGTGATTTTGGTGCATCCTCCTCCATCAGATCCTCCTCAGGGGCATTCAGAGTGGCCTTAGCCTTGCATTTATTTGATAGTTGCGGCCTGTATGACTCTCTAGTTTCTCTCTCTCTAGGTGGTCTCGGTGGTGCAACTAGTTGTGAGCCTGCAACTGATGGATTCTGAACAGGGTTTGATATCTTGACCAAATGAGCGGGTAGAACATGGGTCAAAATAGGGGCTGGAACGGGGGCCGAACTGACCGTAGGGACTATTTTTTCCCTTGGTTGTGCCATTGATGCTAGATTTGGTTCTTGCTCGGGTTGTTGTACCTCATGTGATTCAATATATTCCTCAATTGGGTAAGGTGAGGTGATAGTTATGTGGGATAAATCACTAGCACTAGAAATCTCTATAACCATGGATCTTGGCTCGCTCTCTATTATAGACTTCAGATATTGTTCTCTCGGGTATGGTTCTCTCATTCTCACTACGTACAAGTAAACTAAAAATTGTTGATGGAGCTCCTCTTTATAGTCGCCTACACGTCCTGTGATTGTCATGTGATGGGAGGCTGAGGTCTTGTCGATCAAGTGGGCTTCTCAACCGACATGTCCCTCATTAGTTTGATTACTTGAGTTTTGAGTTGTACCTATCAGGGAAGTTATGGCAGTTATGACAAGGATAACTGATGGGACCAAAAAGGACGTCATCATTCTTTTCATATATTTTCAAATTGATGATGCTTAGCTATCATAACCACCTCAATCTTTGTCAGATGTTCGCACTTTAATGTTATCCAGCCTGTCATTCCCACTCTTTCCTGCATTTTTCCTAGTTCTATCGTAGATGTGCGACATAAAATTTTCCTTGCGTTCTTTTCTCTTTTCTCTCTCTCTCTCTCTCTCTCTTTGCGCGCGTTGCAACCTTAGCCAGGAATGTCACAACCATCATAGTATGGTTTCAAGAAACTACCACTCACCATACCTACGATGTATGTTCCATCCAGTTTCTGTAGTTTCACCACTCCCGCGTCAGTGATGTGCACGATCGTATATGGCCCTAGCCAATGTGTTTTTAGCTTTCCTAGATGTTTGAAAAATTTATTGTCATACAACAACACAAGTCCTCTGAATTTGAATGACTTAACTTAGATATGGTGATCATGCCATGCTTTCTATCTGTGCTTCTTGACAGTTTGATGGAATCCTATGACGAAGCATTCCTCTTCCATCTTAACATGGTGTGACAAACTTTGCTCGACAACATCTATGTTGGTCATCTCCATTAGTACGACAATCTGTAGGCTCAACATGATGTACTCCATTGAAACAACAGCTTCCTGTCCATACACCAGTATGAATGGGGTGTGCCCTGTCACTCATTTGTAAGTGGTTCTATACACCCATAACACAATTGATACTTTCGGATCCTAGTCATTGGGGCGCACGTTTCATATCTTGGTCAATGCATTCTCCAAAATCTTGTTGAAGGCTTCAACCATCCATTTGCTTGAGGATAACAGGGTGTCATCTTATTATGATGGATTTGGAAATCTCTAGTAATCTCAGCAATCATTTTGTTGAAAAAATGCATGCCTTGGTCTCTGAGTAGAATTTTTGGACAGCCAGATCTAGTCACCACATTCTCAAATAGAAACTTTGTCGTAGTCGCAGTGGTGCAATATTTAACATGCATGGCTTCTACCCATTTGGTTAAATAGTTTGTCACAATGATAATGTATCACGCACCAGTTCTCTTTGCTGGTGGACTAATCGATCCAACAAAATCAATGGCCCACTTGTCAAATTCTTGAAGTGTTATCAGCGTCACAAGTGGCATCTCATTGCGATGAGATGGTTTTCCTGTTCTCTAGCAGATATCATAGCGCCTATAGAAAATTAGTATCCATATGTATGGTTGGCCACCATAGTCCTACTTGTAATATCTTGTGCATAGTTTCTTTCCTACGTAGTGTCCTCTCGTGACACCAGCATGTGCTTCATTAATTACCCAAGGTCACTCATAGTTCAAAACACATTGGCGCAGCATCTCATCCACGCCCATCTTGTACAAATGTCTCACAATCAAAGTATAATCAGCAGCTCTCACAACTAGTTGGTTCTTCTAGTTAGTGGATAATTATTCAGGTGCATAACCTGTGTTGAGGATATTGATTATAGCATTAAACTCTGAATTCTTATCATCCATCACGTGGATCGCAAATAGTTACACGTTAGGAAAGTTATCCTCCAAACTGCTTGGTTCTTCACCACTTTCGATCCTTGATAGATGATCTAGCCTGGCAATGAGTCAACCAGTTTTAACTATAATCTCAAAGTCAAATTATTGAAATAGGAGGAGCCATCAAAATATCCCCCCCACAACACTCGCTTGTTAACCAGGTATTTTGAAGTTGAATGATCAATGTACATTATTAAATGTACACCCAACAAGTACTGTTGGAAATTTTGAAGCACACAGACCATAGCGAGGTCTTCTCTCTCTGTCATGGTGTAAGTTTTCTTTGTCATCGACAAATTTCTGCTAGAAAAAGAAATGGGGTGCTTAAGTGCACCCTCTCCTGGTTGCATCAAGACTATGTCAAGCGCGACAGATGAGGTGTTGACATGAACATGGAACTCCTTTTTCCAATTTGGAAATACAAGTATTGGCGTAGTGTCCATCTTGTTCTTTAAATTATCCAAAATTTCATGGAAAGGTTCAGTCCACTGAAACTTTGCATCTTTCTTCAAAAGATGCTACATAGGTGCAGTGATCTCTGCATACCCTCTGATGAAATTCTTGTAGTATCTTGTGTGTCATAACACTGATCTAAGTTGTGTGGCTGATGTTGGTGGTGGTAAGTCTAGGATAATTGCAAATTTTATTGGTTCGACCAAAATTCCATCGAGATAGACAACATGACCCAACAACACACCAAAAAGTGCGCAAAAAATACATTTCTTGGAATTAAGCGTGATCTAATACTAGCGACAGCGGCCCAACATCATGCGCAAACTTTCGATATGGTCTCTTACTATACCAAACATAGTCCAATAATCGAAGTAGAACTCAAGAAATTTATGAATGAAATATTTAAAAGCAAAAACTATTATTCTAGAAAAATAAGCAGTTGCATTCTTGAGTCCAAAGGGAATTACCATATACTAGTAGCATCCCCATTCTATGACGAAGGTTTTTTTATGGTGATCCTCCTTTGCGATCCTGACTTGATGATAGCCAAAGAATTCATCGATGAATGAATAGATCACTTGTCCTTCGATGCTTTCCAATACTTCATCCATAAATAGTGTTGGGAACGAATTGTGCAGGAATGCATCGTTAAGCTTTCTTAGGTCAACACAGATCATGACTTCGCCTATGGTTTTCTTCTCCTGGATCATTATGGGGATGATCCACTCTGATTCCTCAATAGGTTCAATGATTCCTGCATTGAGCATGTGATCCTAGTCAGATTTTACCTTTTCTTTATATCTTGGGTTCAACCTATAGGGTCATTGCTTAATGGGTTTAGCATATGGTCTTAGGGGTATTTTCATTTCTCCCAAATTTCCAACTATTCCCTTCATCTCTAAGAAATTTGTAGGGAACAGATATTGATACTCATGCAGTATGTCTGTAATTTTCGTGACTATCTCTTCATCCCAATAATCTCCTATATTGGCGAACTTTGGGTTCTTTGGAAACCCAATGTTTACTTTCTTGATTTTCAACAGCTTGAGGAACTGGTCGCTTGAAATATCACTTCCCTCAACTGCACGTGTACCCTCTGACTTCGGTATGTTTGTGTTAGTCCTATCATCATCTGGGTCTCCAACTAGATTGTAACAAGCCATCCATTATTGGTTGGTCGCACTACACTGAGGGGAATTTTCCTCTTCAACAAGTATTTCAGCAGATATCTTTTCCCTTATCATTTGAAGCATAACATCACTTGTAGGTTTCTCATCAGTAAATGCAAATGTGTGAAAAAACTGTTTAGCTACCTCATCCCAATCTTGAGTTCCTTATCACAACTCCATAGATGTATACCATCTTCAGGGTGTAATTTCCAATGTATGAGTGAAATCATGGACACATTCCTGATGTGGATATTCTACAAATGCGGTGGGATATTGATTTATGTGCTCGATAGGGTTTGAAAATCCTATATACTTGTGACTAATATTGGTGACTTCTTCATAGAATCTGGTTTCCATCAATATTCTGCACTGTTCCCATTCTGATATGGACTGCTTATGTGTGCCCCACCATCTTCTTGTCATAGATTTTAGCACATGGTGTAACACAGATAAGTGTCATGACTTTATGATGAGTCCTTCAAACTCATGTAGGAAGGTCACTAGGTTAGGTGAACCTTCATAGGTGGGTAGCTCTCTTAGATTTTTATCCACGTGTCGTACAGACCTTGTAACTCTAGTGCACCATCTTATAGAGACCTCATGCAACTAGTTTTTCCAGTTCTCCAAGGTCTCCCCTGAGTCTGATGTGCAGAAACCAGCACTCTTATAGTTCAGGTTTCCATCCACTGTCGGATTGATGTAGTCTTCTTGTAAAGTAGTGACATTGTAAATTTGGTCAAGATAGTCACCATGTCCCTCATTGTAGATAGGACTAATTTATCTATGTTCCTCTAACGCATCAATGGGTGACACTACCCTCATCTCATCATCGTCGAATGAGAGTATCCTTTTCTTGAAATTGATAATAGTATAATTATCTATGGCCCAATCTATCCCAAGCAGCACGGGATATGGGTTCTTGTCGTCAACTATGTTAATGAATTAAAAGTTTACAAATGTGTGCAACCCTTCAATGTTGACAGGAACCTGACTCAACCTACCTATTGGTAGGACCTTTTCCTGATTTGCAAGTCGCAACTGGACAAGAGACCAGTCCAAGCATGGCTTGGCCATACTTTCCCAAGTTGGGATTTTCTTCTAGAATAGTTGTTGAAAGTGTTCAAGAATCTCCATGACGTCAGCTGAGGAAGATGGTTGTTTTGGGTCTGCAAACTCTGGTCGCACATCCAAGAATACTTGCTTCTATTTTTGGATGTCGAATGGTGCTTTCTTCTACGTCGTGGGTCGTACCTGCAGTTGTAGTTGTTCTTGCAGGGTTTCCTGATCAGCTCTGGTTGCAGAACCTCCTCGTGTTACGACGTCAACACTTGGTTCTCTTAGCTCAGCAGCAATCATCTAAACATTCAAGTTAGGATTCAAATTTATGTTCAAATTCTACACAGGGTTAGGACCTGTAATGGTCCTATCTTGCCACTTTGCAAATAACTGCAAACACTGCTCTACATTATGGTCCCATCCTTTACAATATGAACATGTCTTTGTAGGCTCCTAGAAATCTCTAGTGGAGTCAACGATTTGTCCACTATTATAGCATGTAACCTAACCTCGTCCTATGCCAAATACTCCTCCACCTTGGCCTCTGAAGTTTCCACCACCCTTTCCATATGGGTTTTGTTGCTGGGGTGGGTACTAGTTCCGCTAGTATTATGGTTGATAATGATTCTATTGGGCATACTGATGCTGAAGCGCATATTAATTATGAGGTGCACATGATGTCTGATACTATTTTTGATAATGATTAGGTGGTAATTGCGTAGGCTGATAGGATGGTTGCACTGGTTCATCTTGAGGTTTCCCATCATTCTTCATCAAGTAGGTGTATATTTTCTTCTCCTCAGGAGCTGGTATTCTCTACAATCCTTCTCTTCATGCCCTAACGACTTACAAAATTTACAAAAGAGGCTTTCTGGGGTACTTACAACCTTTTGTAAGTATAGACACTCCTCGTTGCAATGTCCTCTAAACTGGCATATGCGGCACTAGGGTATTCCATGAGCACTCAAAGGGTTTGGCACACCTGATGCATTATAGTTCATGTAGGTTGGACAATTATCCTTGGTGTGTCCATCCATTCTACATTTTGTGCACCATAATTCTTCTTGGGATTCATTTCCCTTCTTGATATCATGAAGCTATATCGTCATATTATCCATTCGTGACTGAATATGCACCATTCCTGCAGCACCATCGTCGATTGGTGAAGCTTCGAGCTTCATTACCAGCTCTAACACTTATTTCTGTGACTCAATTTTTTGTTGCATCAATGGGCCTCAGATATGTGGTAATGGTGCAACAATAAACCACTCTTTATGCTATACATCTGACATTTGGAAACTTACTTTTTCTATCAAGGTTTCAAACCGCTGGTATGCACCATTCCTGCAGCACCTTACTTTTTCTATAAAGGTTTCAAACCGCTGGTATGCACCATTCCTGCAGCACCATCATTGATTGGTGAAGCTTCGAGCTTCATTACCAACTCTAACACTTATTTCTGTGACTCAATCTTTTGTTGCATCAATGGGCCTCAGATATGTGGTAATGGTGCAGCAATAAACCACTCTTTATGCTATACATCTGACATTTGGAAACTTACTTTTTATATCAAGGTTTCGAACCGTTGGTCAAAGTACCATACTGATGCTGCCAATGATTATTTTATCTCCTTGATTTTGGTGATACACTACGACTCAGATTTAGGTTTTTTGAAGTCAGAAATCATCGTAAGTCCTATCTCTTCTAGGGTTTTCTGTGGTGTTCCTGGTGGTACTACATATAAATTCATAAACCAATCCACTGCATGACCCCTCACAGTCATGATCATTTATGCTTTCCTCATGTCTATGTTGTGAACTAGGTGAACCATCCAAATAGCCTCACAGAGGAACCAATGCTTCTCTGGATTGTCTACTGCATTCCCATTGAATGCAGGTAGTACAATATCTGCCCCAGCCATTGAGTTGGCGTTGGGGTTATCTGATGAATCTATTGGAGTTGCACCCTCCTACGCACTAGTCGCAATAATAACATTATCAGTATTGACAACTCTTTCTGGAGATGAGGCTCTAGGCATTACCTCTGGTGATACTACTGCTGTGATGTAGACGTACCCTGATCTTGGTTTCTCCACATGTTCTTCAGACTCCTCTTTCCCTTCTGAAATCAAGCTATCTTTCTCCTCTTCTTCACAAGACCCTTCATCCAACTGCAACTGAATTTCATTCTCGGTTTCTTTGAACAAACTAGGATTTCGTCGACCTCCCTCTGTCTTTCTTCTTTTCTCTTATCTGAATCTCCTTCCACTCCTTAGGCCTCCAGCTTCTATTTCAGGTTTTGTACTCCCAAGGAACATCTTAGCTCATCATTTCCCATTTTTTCTAGAGATCACTCATGACATATCCCATTTCCTTGGATATGCGGCTTAACTACGTAACTGCAGAATGCCCTTCTCATAAACAAGCATCTTGATCCATGTACTGATAGATAGCAATAATAGTCTTCGGGATCCTTGGAAAATTTCTTTCAGCCTTACTATATGAGGTTATAGTGTCTACTGCAAAATCAGTAATATACCCTTACAGAATACTATCAACCCAAAAGTCAACAACTCTATAGATGGTGTTACTTGCGCTGGTTATCTCATGAGCCAGCTGATCATTCCATTCAACTGCTTCTCTTCTTTGGAATTTTTTCTGCCTGGTCGCCAATATTGACAACCACTCGTGCAGCACAATGGGAAACTCTACAAAGAATATATCATGAATTTAAGAATATATGTACTCATCCACCTAGTTTTATATGCTCAACCATGATCCTACGCTCTCTTCTTACGCAAAGGCTAGCATCTTAGACTCCAACCATTCCTCTATTTCTTTCTTTATTGGGTGCCACAATATTTCCCTCGACTCAAATGATTATGGGTGCCAACAACGAAACCATTTGTTGGATTCTATCTCCTTACTTACGTGTGTTGATGTATATGTAACTTCGGAATGTATTCTTCTATGTATTTCATATATTGTAACCCGATGTTTATTCTAGGATGTCTCTTTTATGTATTTGAGTCATGTTGTCTTACCCCGATGTTCAGATCGGGAGGATTAATAATGTAAACAAGTCATATCAAGTCATTAGGTAAGTCCCCACAGTTTCGGGGCACTTGAGTTATTATACACTAATTAAGGTGTAGGCTCGAGTAGTAATTATTAGGTTGAGCCTATGTGTGAAATGGAAACTCAAGTGAACGGATGAATATAAATAGAGAGTGAGAGTCTCTCTATTTATCACTTGTGAAATACATCACTTGCTCTCTCAAGTGTGGCGCACTATTGGAGAAGGAAATACTTTGGCTTGACAGAAGACAGAAGGCTACTGCTGTGTTGGGAGTACATCTTACTGTTTTTGGTTTCACATCTTGTGGTGATACTATCTTAGAGAAATTTGCGCGGTTTTCTCCATTTATGGTTTCCCCGATCAAAACTCTTTGTGTCTCTTGTCTCATGTGATGTGCTTATGTTATTGCTGTGCTTGTTATTCTCTCAGTGAAAAGATCTTAACATAATGCTAGCTTAAATGTTGAAAAACTAACATGGTATCAGAGCTAACCTGAGAAGAAGACATTGTGCAGATACAAGAACTAGGGCTTCCTAGTTTTTGGATCTTCCTCCACATATTTTCAGCAAAAGTATGCTAGGATGACTCTCCATTGAAGGGTGCATTTTTCTGTCGATGCGGAACTCAATTTCAAGAATTTTCAGTTTCGATGTGGAAATTAGGGCTTTCTACAGAAGATGAATTTTTGACTGATACTAGCATAGGATTTTTCTCCTCATCAAAACCGAAGTTTAGAGACCTGGATCAAGAAATTTGGTTGGGTGAAACTCCGGGAAAGTCAAACGCTAGGTTGACCCTGAGCTAGGAGAAACCCTAAATACTAAAACTGCTAAGTTTTGGTACAGTCGCTATATTCCTCGATTGGCGAAGTCTCAGAAGCTGAAAATTGCAGGGGACGAATATAAAATCCTGATGAAGCCGGTGTCTAAAAATCAGACTCAGATTCGCTGTACTCCAGGAGATATGATCTCTCCAAGCTAGGGTTCTAGCCTCTTCCAGAATTCATCCCTGAACAGGACATCTGGGGAGATCTGCAATATATTGAGCTACAAAGGTCCAAATGGAATTCCCGAAGATGTTCTAGAAAGGACACAGACTTTAATTTCGGTGGTCCGAATATCAGACTCAGATGATGAACCAGTGACACGTGGCATTCCGTACAACTTCGTTGTTCTGAACAGTCCTGTAATAGGTCACCTTGGGAAAAGGATCATAAATACCAAATGGTGAAACCAATTCTGATGAAACCTATGGTTTTGGATCAGGGACATGTGATTTTATCTCAATGATAAATTTTAGACACATAGGATTATTAATTTTGGAGATATCACAGAAACAGTAACAGGCATTTCTGTAGAAGAAATCAGAAAATTAGGGCTTCCTGTTTCGGGAGCTTCCCTCCACTGTTTTCAGAAAAGGAGTACATTGGACAGCTCCATTTGAAGAGATATATCTGTTCATGCAATCAGATCTGAAATATTCCAAGTTTTGAAAATTAGGGTTTCTGTGACAAACCCTAGATCAGCGAACTCCGGGACAAGGACGGACACCTCAAATCGGTAAGATCTAATCCTTTGCTATTTCCATTTGAGGTTCTCATTTCAATATGATATATCACATCATCTTGGTGACAAGTTTGCGGAATTTGATAACTTCCAAGCTTGGAAGTATATGATCTCTCTGAAGAAAATGGATTGGACACCTATATGAGTATAGAGGTTCCAGTCTCAGAGGAAGACGAGGTTAGAATCCATTCACAAGAAGGACTTGGTCAAGGCCAAAGAAGACATCATGCTCATGCTACAGAGGATGATGAACCATCCAGAAAGAGATCTAGATATGAAAGTGAAGATTCTTCAAGTGAGGATGAATATGTTCTGATATCAGCTCTCACAGGTAACATTACTCATGGAAGTGATGATTGGCTTATAGACAGTGGGGCTTCCAAACATATGACAGGATTCAAGGAATCCTTTGTAAGACTCTCAGAACATGAATCACCTCACAAGGTGAAACTAGGAGATGACTACCAATATCCAATAAAAGGTAGTGGGGAATATTCATACAAGCTAGACTCTGGTAAGTCTCTAACAATGAAAGAAGTATTGTTTGTGCTAGGATTGAAGAAGAACCTTCTCTCCATTTCAGCATTGATACAAAAGGAATGCGGGATGCATTCATAGATGGTCAAGTCATTATATGGCCAAAAGGAAATACTATCGATGATGTGGTAGTGATTGAAGAACAAGAAGGAGGCTTGTACAAATTGAAGGGATATCCAGAACAAGCCTTGATCCATGACACAGTAGAGCCAAATGAGCTTTGGCATAGAATGCTTGCACATGTGCATTACATAGCACTACCTATTGCAAGCAAAGTTGTTGAAGGTCTTCCAGAATTTCAAGCTATTTGAAGGGAAGAACAAAAATCAGAATATGACCTAAAGAAACTAGTTGAAGAATGTGAAGATCTAGAATGTAGAGACCATGCAGTCATAAGAGTCTCTCAAATCAAAGAACAACTTGAAGCGATAAAAGAAAAGGTGAAGAATGCAAAGGTGATGATGGCCACCTTGAATGGCCTCCCAGGATCGTGGAATTCGTTCATTCAAGTAATGTGTTCCAGAAGGAAGTGATTAATTTCAACAGACTCCAAGAAGAAGAAGAAGCTCGATTCATAAGAAGAGAAGGGAAGATGGAAGAAAATGAAGATCAAGCTCTCATCATCCAAAGAAGATCCCTCAAGCGATGAGGAATATGAAGATCTCAACTCTTGAAGAACTCCTTATCCACCTTAGAATTTGGATAAGAAACGATGCTATCATGAATGAAGAAGACGATGAAGCTGAAGACTCAAGAAGGAGCATACCCACGAAACAAATAAAGATAAGTATTCAATTGTCATTTCATGATATTATTTTGTTATGCATTTGTTTATATTCAGTTATTGTATTATGCATGATAGGATGTTTGCATCAAAAACAGTATACTACTAATATGTATGTTATGGGTAAGTAGCTCATGGTACTATACAAATTCTCCATTGCTACTTATCTAGAATGAAATCTCTTTGCTGACATATTGGATTAGTGCACAATCTCAATGTTGTCCTGGTAGAGATGGAAGGCATCTAGAAAGTTTCAGTGAAATATGGATGAATGTTGTATTAGCTAAAGTAGTTGCATGATCATATATTTATGCATAAGTATTTGCCAGTATGAATATTCCATATGAAATGTTCTAACCATAAAAATGCATTTGACTTGTAGGAAAGATCGCATACATAATCACCTACAAGCAAAGAAGAATGAAGACTTGTTCCGAAGAACAAGTAAAGACAGTTCAAAGACAAAGAATAATATGATGAGTGCAGTGACATCATTGATGCAGAACCTTCCAGCCACTAAGGAGAAAGGGAAGACCAGTTCAAGAAGAATGATGTCAGGGTGCAGTATCAAGACCTGAAGAGAAGTACATAGTTCCATCATGCAATAGATGGAAACATCGTGGGATACAAAGCAAGAATTGTAGCACAAGGCTTCTCATGAAAAGAAGGCCTAGACTACGAAGAGACATTTGCAGCTAGTAAGAGTTTAAACACATACATGATGAGCCTGATGAAGATCTTAACCTTTGCTACAAGGTTGAAGATGTAAGTCTATACACTATATGGTCACATAGAATATTAGTAGCATAGGAAGCTACTTGTCACTCTAGTACAGAATGTTTTCAGTGCATAGAGCACATAAGACAGAGGGAGTATGATGCTCCGCTTCAGAGGGAGTGACTACAGAATATATTGAGGTTCGACATGGTACAACAGGATGGGCAGATTACTGATGACTCTAGGCTTTACTGAGAGTAAAGCGGATTCCAACCTTTGCTTCAAGGTTGAAGACGGAAGACCAGTGATGCTCCTGTTATGTGTCGATGCACTATTGTTCTAGGTATGGAGGTTTGGCAGAGTGTGGAGGAATCTTCCTTGGACAAGGGAAGTATGCAGTAGAGATCCTGAAGAGATTTGGGATGATGGACTGCAAGGCTATGGCCACACCTATGGCATTGAACCTGAAGCCTTTGAGTGATGCTTCGTCAGAGTCGGTTGATGCTACGATGTATCGTTAGATGATTGGGTCATTAATGTACCTGACGAAAACGAGACCAGATATTTGCTTTGCTGTGAACACCTTGAGCCAGTACTTGACAGATCCGAGAATTGTTCACTTGATTGTTGCAAAGAATATTCTGAGGTACCTAAAGGGTACAATTGATTATGGGCTCAAGTACGATGCGAATCAGAAGATTAACCTAGAGGGTTATGTTGATTCAGATTGGGCAGGTAGTGCCATCGACAGGAAGAGTACTTCGGGATGTTGCTTTAGTATGGGATCAGGTGTGATCTCTTGGTTTAGCAGGAAGCAATCCTGTGTGGCACTGAGTAAAGCTGAAGCAGAGTATGTCGCAGCCTGTTCAGCTAGTTGTGAGGCAGTATGGATGCGGAAGCTACTGTCTAAAATATTTGATCTCCAGTTGGATGCTACTTGTATACATTGTGACAACCAGAGTTGCGTGAAGTTGTCAGAGAATCCAGTGTTCCATGACAAGTCGAAGCAT
>LPNX011126706.1:214323-245390 GCA_001517045.1 Pseudotsuga menziesii | reverse complement strand
TTAACATCAAGTTGGCCAAGCCCTTGAGAGGTTGCTAGACGGTGCCGCACACCCTCTTAGCGAGTCAAGAGCGCTCGTTCTAAGTGGGGCTGTGACAGGCA
Source organism: Pseudotsuga menziesii (assembly GCA_001517045.1). NCBI lineage: Eukaryota > Viridiplantae > Streptophyta > Pinopsida > Pinales > Pinaceae > Pseudotsuga > Pseudotsuga menziesii. The sequence goes on along the minus strand of LPNX011126706.1, from coordinate 245,289 downwards.
TCCCCTCAAAAGGTGATAAAGGACACCCCCTCTCGAATTAAACATAAAATATACAACACACGTTCGAAAATGCTAGCAGAGAAAGAGAAAGTGTCGATGGGTGAGCTGGCATTAGACAAGGTGTGAAAAGTTACCTTGGTTAGGAAGACGCTAATTTTGAAAGCCAAAAATCAATCCAAGATTGAGGCCAAAATCGGGAAACAAGCTATAATTAGTAGGTCCCTTAGAGCAAGGAAGGCCCAAGCCAGGGTTCCCTAATGTTGGTCTTCTCCTACAACACGAGCGACTTAGAGAGATCCTCCAAACTAAAATATCTCAAGTGGATGATCGTAAGCCTCAAACCCATGGTCATTCTCCTACAAGAAACCATGATGGAGGGAATGAAAGCCAAAAAATCCCTAGAACCTTAGCTCAAAGACTGGAGTTTTGTGCATATTAGGTCGGATGGACATTTAGAAGGACTGGTAATATCCTAGAGCCCTGATTTCATTGAAACCACAACGGGAAAACACAATACAGTGCTAAAAATAGTGTTAAAGGAAAAAATCTCTGGATAATCTTATGCTTTTTATAATGGCTATAGCCCTTATCACAATAGAAAGGTTTTCTTGGAAGCATTCTTCTCTTCAGGTCTGTTGGAGCCTAAAAATATGATTTTGGGAGGAGATTTGAATCTTACCCTCTCATAAAAAGAAAATTGGGAAGGTACAACACGACATGATTGTTTTAGTTCCTTCTTTGTCGTGATGTTTGATTCTAAGCAACTGGTGAATCTGCAACCTCTGAAGTTAACTCCAACGTAGTGGAATAACATATGTGGGGAACAAGCTATATCTAAAAGGTTGGACATATTTCTGATTTTTGAAAATATGCTTTAAGGGCCTCTGATTGCGAAAACATGGGTAGAGGTTGGAGGGTTATCTAATCACCTCCCAATTCTCTTATGGATACAAGGACATGGACATAATCTTGTTGCTCCTTTTAAGTTCAACCCTTCATGGCTCCAGGAGGAGGATTATCATAAGATTGTAATTGATTCAAGGATCCCTTTAGAAGACATCCCCAATGTCACCTTTATGAAACAATTCTCGAAGAATATACAAAGAACAAAGAATGAGACAAAGAAATGGGCCAAGATCTACATGGCCAATCAGTAGAAAAAGAAGTAGAAAAAAAATTAAGGAAGATTTACAGTCTTAACAAAGCATGAATTTTCTCAGAGGAGGAACTGAAAGAGGTTCAGGAGTATGAGTTAAAGCGAGAAGAGTTGCTAGCAAAGGAGGAAGATATTTGGAGGTGAAAAAGTAGGGACATTTGGATCAAGGAAGGAGATAGCAACACAAAAAATTTCCATAGACATGTAATGCATAGGAAAAACGTAAATACGATCTCGGAAATTAAGGATTTGAATAGGGAGATGGTATGTTCCTTCAACGAAAAAGCGGAGGTTGGGGAGAGGTTCTTCAAAAAACTCTTCACGGAACCCGAAGGATGTAACATCCAGGAAATTTTGAAAGTTCTAAGCATATTTTTGAGACTGATAAGTGAGGAAATGAACAATTCCATGTCAGAAGAAGTGAGAGAAGAGGAACTGGAGAAAATAGTTTACTCCTTCCAGAAAGGTAAGAGGCCAAGCCCTGATGGATTCACTATAGAATTTTATCAAGGTTTCTTTGAATTGTTAAAAGAAGATCTGTTGAAGGTAGTTCAAGAATATCAAAGAGATAGAAAGGTATTGGGAGCCTTGTATTCAACTTTTTTGGCCCCCGTTCCCAAAAAACAGAACTCTTCATCTTTCTAATATTTTAGACCAATTTGTTGCTGCAACGTGGTTTATAAAATTATCGCAAAAATAATAGCGCAACGTCTTAAGCCAATATTAAGCGACATTATTTCAGAGGAGCAATTTGGTTTTCTCTTTAATAGTCAAATCAACTATGCGGTGTCTTTAACACGGGAGGCTATCCACACCATTAATAGAAATAAGAGCAAATATTTTGTTCTGAAGTTAGATTAGTATCAAAGGCCTGCGATAGGTTCAGTTGGACAATCCTACTCTTGTTGTTGATTTAGATTGGAATGGTTGCAGAAATAGTCAATTGGATAATGGGGTATATACAGTCGGCATCCTTTGTGGTTCTTATCAATTGCTCACCTTCTAATTTCTTCATACCTTCAAGAGTTTTAAGACAGGGGTTCCCGCTCTTGGGCCCTTTTTATTCCCTCTCATAGTTGATTCCCTAAGTATACTATTTCAACATGCCAAGAAGGAAGGATGATACAAAGGAATAATTGTCACGATATCCGAAGAACTCTCCCACATTTTGTTTCTAGATGATGTGGCAATGATGGCTGAAGGAACGTGGTAGAACCTAAGAGAAGCTTAACAGATATTAGATCTATATAAAAAGGCAACAGGGATGCACATTAAAGTGGAGAAGTCCATTCTCTCAGAGAATGTTATCTCTTAAATGGTTAGGAACAGGTTAACCTCAGAGATTCCTTATATTGTAAATCCTCTATCAGAAGGTTTTAAATACCTAGGGTTTTTCTTAAGCCTAATGCATATTTTTTCAAGGATTAGCTTTGGTTATACAAAAATATCGAAGGTAGAACTGGGTGTTGGACTAACAAGTTCTTGTAAAGAAGAGGAAGACCAGTGTTGCTCAAGGCGATCTTACAAAGCATACCTATATGTTGGGATACAATAGCGTATATCCCAAAAGGTATACTTAAGAAAATCAAGAAAAAAAAAATTCTTTTTTATGAACCGCAAGTAAATAGACGGAAGGAATACCTTTGGCCAAATGGAAATCGTGGGTTAATCTCAAGGAACTTGGTGGTTCGGGAATAAAGAACCCATTTCTATTCTATCAATACCTGGCTACAAAATTCCTGTGGCGATTAATACAGAATCCCAGCTCCTTCTGGGGAAAGGTCTTGGTGTCCAAGTATTACCCTAATGGATCCATCAAAGAATGGATAATAATACCAGATAAAACCTATAAGAATGGATCTATTGGATGGAATGCCTTTGTGCTTGTGTTCCCTCAAATATGAAATTGGATTGCTTGGTTTGTAGGAAACAGGAAGGAAGTTCGGTTAGGGGAGGATGCTTGGGTAGGAGTAGGGGAAAGTTACAAACTTTCTGGGGCATTAATTGAAAAACTCAGAAGCTTTGGGATAAAAAATCTCAGTCAAGCCTGCACTCACACACTTCAAAGGGAACCTCCTCGGAAGAAAGATGAGGATTTAGGGCTAGAAGAGCGGATCAAGGAAGAATGGAATGATTATGTTTCACTATTATAGTCTTTCTTTATTCATATAGAATAATATGCGAAAGATAAACTAGTGTGGACCAAAAACCCTGCAACAAGGTATTTAAAGGCCAAACTAGGTTACAAGAATTGGGATTTAGAACATTACCAGGGGGAAAGGAATGCTTGGTGGAAACAAGTATGGAAAATTGAAGGCCCTATTAAGGATAAAATTACCCTTTGGTTGGCTCTAAGAAATAAGCTTTTACATGGGAGAATCTTAAAAAGCGAGGTTGACATGGTCCAAGATGGTGTGTTTTATGCCACTCGGAAGAGGAAACAGGATCTCACATGTTTGCTCTCTATTCTTATGCAGAAATAGTCTGGAAGGAAGCTAGCAAAGAGCTAAAATATCAAGGGTTGCATGTTGGGGATTCTCTTGAACAAAATTCCTCCACATGGTGGGTGGAAAGCTTGGTACGTCTCTTCACTGAAATCCCTTCCTCTTTTTCTTATGGAATCTAGTGGGCTTGAAATACAGTGATTTTCAATAACATACTGATTCATAATGAAGTGACGACGGTCCTTGTAGTGCAGTGGACCAAAGAGTACAAATCAAAGGAAAAAGATCCCAAGGCAAGGAAACTTGTCCCTCCATAAATTAAAAAAAAAAGTAATCCCCTGGGCTTTCTTTGATGGACAAAGCCAAGGAAAACCTCCCCTAGGAGGTTCGGGAGGTGTTTTATACTTCTCAGAGAAATTCAAGGTTCAAGTGAGATATTCTCCTAGGCCTGTAACAATAATAAAGCAAAACTAGAATCTCTACATGTTGTTCTAGAGTTGGTTATAAACAGAAATGTCACTAATTTACAGGTCTTTTGGGACTCAAAGATGGTGGTGGATTGGGTCAACAATAAGATTCATATAAAATCTCCTCATTTACAACAACTTTTGAGAGCAATCAGAAGGCTTCTGGATTTCTTCCCATCCCTCGGCATAACTTATGTTTACATAGAATTAAACATGGAGACAAACAACCTATCTAAACTTGCACTATTGTTAGCTCCAAGCCATATGGAGACAGAAGAAGTAAAGGAAGAATAGAAGAACACTCATAAAAGTATGGTGTACAATTTTGAAAACCATTTTTGTGTAAGTTGAAAAATCATATGAAGAGAATTGCAACCAAAATTAGCATGAGGATGAATATATAAAATTTTGTATGAAATTTCGTAAATTAAAGACAAATATGTCTTTGAAGTGCTAAGGGTGACATCCTTTGTAACAATTTTGATGTAAAGAAAGTTCCTTAGGAATAGTTAATGATCACTCTTTATTTAGGGTGATGGATGCGTTCCTATTGGATTATATATATATATATATATATATATATATACAATTTTTGTATATTATGTTAGGAACATTATGAACACATCTCCCACAAACTCGCTTGTAGAGAACCTCCCTACTCTAGGCGAAAAAAGCACACTAAAAAATATTGTCTAATTCTTAAGAAAATTTACCATTGAGAAATAATATTATGTGAATTTAGCAAGAATACTTAATTTAAAATCACCAAAAATAACTCCTACATTGCATGCCTAAAGGTTGATGGTAGGGTGATGGTAGGAGGCTTAACAACCTTGTATTTTCAAAAAGAAATTAAAGTTAACAATAAAAAATAATATATAGAATATATAATTGGAAATAAAAGATAATACCGATATGCACAAAACAAATATTTATAATTTTTTACTTTTTATTTGTTTGAATTTTTTTTTAAAAACATCTTTCAAAAGGTTGGTTGACATACCCTTGGCTATGCAAGGGTCCTGGATAACTCTCACACTCATGGGAGGACTACAAGTGGCAGCATGTTCAGCTAAGTGACATGATGGCCATGGTTGTCATAGATTGGAGAACACACTTTGGAAGCTTGCATCGATATGTTCCCATCACACAAACTCACATTTTTAACAATCAAATTAACACCCTTTGAAATTGATAGTCATAAATACAATTTTCCATTCGCTCACAACGTGAAGAAAGAAAGTAAGTACATTAATAGACATTCCTCTCTTATCTTACCACCATTTCCACAAATGGAAGGTATCATTCAAATTTCATTTATTGAATCACCCACTTAAAGGCCAAGTTCTAGTCTCCGTTAGTTGAAGTCCAAGTGGAAGGAAATGCATGGCATATGCATTAAATGTGCTTAAAATTTTGGATTATGACAAAATCCTAAAAAAAACTATAGAAAGTGGGATTTTGATGAAATAAATCAAAATTTTGGGAAAACGTATTATCCCACATTGAAGTTTGATTCTTGAATTCCTAATTCCCAATGCTATAAAAGGAGGCATTTGGGGCAATGTAAAGGGCATAGAAAATCAGAGCAAAAGCATGTTGAAGAATTGAAGGCACAAATTCTTCTACTTCCAAAACTTTTGGAAATCAAGGGCATGGATGGAAAAGGAGTGGCTCAAAGCAAGGGAGAAGGATGATATTTGCAAGATAAGGTTGTAAGTATCATTCTCCTTTTCAATATATATGAAGTAATTCAGTTTTCCCCCATTTTTTAGTTTAAATTTTTCCCTCCAAGTTATTTTCAGATTCAAAGTTGGTAGTTAGTTTCGATATTTTTTTAAGTTGTTGTTAGTAGAAATAAAGACTCATGCTAGAGGTAAGAATGCATGGTAAATTGTTGTTAATGGAGGCCTAAAGGTTTTCAAATCTCAAGAATCAAGTATCTTCACCTTGAGGCACACATCCAAAGTATTCTCCTACCTTCCTCCCTTCTCAAACTCATGAATATTGGTTGAATTTTAGGAAAATAAAGATAATTACATTCATTTTCTGTCAATTGAGATTCACCTATTAATACTTACAATGGGAGATATATTATTTATGGAAAACTCACCTAACAAATTGGTGGCTCCACTAGAGATTGGGTTTGAATTTTCTTGAATTTTCTTGTCCTTAATTTAGGTGTCATAGCCATCAATTCTTTAATTTTTTTCCATAGATTTATTTTTCACTCTAGTAGGGGTAAATTAGAGACAAATTTGAATGAATATCAAGTAATTTTGCTCATTTCTTGAAATATTTCCTCTAAATATATGTCGATCACACTTTTTTCCTTCACAATAGCGACTGGGTGACATTTATTGCCGTAACAGAGTGACCTTTGTGCAAGTTGTTGAAATTGAGTTGATTAGTGCGACCTAGGTTGCATATAATGACCCAACAAGGGTGACCTACTCTTGAGATGCGAGTTTGTGCTTAATTTTTTTTTTAATTTTTGCATTTGTTTGATCAGATCAAGGGTTTAGAAGCTTGTATTTGGACCTCTAAATACCTAATTAAATATTTAAGAATATTTGTTAACTAAATTACAAAAATTTTAAGAAAATAGACAAACTTAGACCATTATTTTTATGAACTTTAGGTCTATCAATTGTTGAATTTCTTGAAGTTGAAAACTTGTTACAAACTATAAATCACATTAAAACTAGATTAGGATAATCTTTTGAAAATTTTGATAAGAAAAATTCAAAAATTTGAACACTACACTTAAGATAATTTCAAAAAAAAACTCTCCAAAACAAGGGAAAAATACTTAATTAGTGCATTTCTTAGTTTGAATCTTTTAATTTTCAAAATTTCATGAGAACAATCATAGGAATACATTGTCATTTCAAGTTTCTAGTTATAATTTGTGTCTAAGCAATGAGTATCCTCTTCACTTGTGCTTTTAGGTGGTCCTGTGAATGAGAAAGTCGATCTCTATTGTAATAGTTTAGATTTGAATTTTTTTAGCATAATTTTGAGACACTAAGTATCTTATTTTCTTGTGTTTTTGGGTGGTCCTACAAACAATAAAGTGGATCTCAAGTATAATAGTCTAGATTTTATTTTTTGAAGCATAATATCGAGCCACAAGTATCCTCTTTACTTGTGCTTTCAGGCGGTCCTGTAAATGATAAAGTGGATATCAAGTGTAAATGTTTAATCATATAATTTCAAAGGGATTTGTGTATCCTCTGTACATGCTCCTTGAGTGATTTGTCTCATGATAAACAAGGATCCCTAGTGTAGATATTTGAAGGAAATTATTTCAGATTATTTTTCAATTTGAGAGATTCTTAAGTTGAACAAGATTAAAAATTAATTAAAGAATATTAGTTGCTTGAAATCCTCAAAAATATTTAAAATTTTTGCATTAGTTTTCAGACCATTGATTTGAATCATCGATTATAACATTTGAACATAGCATGTGTGCACATTATAAACAAAGATGGAACCATAATCCCAAGTTCAAACAATATCTTGAGATACTTTTTGGAACCAAAATCAATTGAACCATTTTCATAAGAAAATTTATTTTCCAAAAGAAAACGTATTTACATACATATTACAGGTACAAACAAACTTCTTGAACCCTTTCTTTAAAAAAAAAATGAAAAGAGAAAAGTAGTAATAAATATTATTTTGTGAAAATTTTCCTTTTCAAGGTGAAAGAATGATTCCATTTTGATGAGTTTGCAACAGTTGCATGTTTGAAAGAGTTACATCAAACCTCTTACTCTACTTGTTGGAGACATTTACCACCATACACACTCTTTTTGGTCAAATTGGCCTAGTTAAACCACTATCCTAAGTATTATTGACATTAATTGACATCAGTGGAGCATTAAATATCATCATCCAGTCACACCCATGCCTACCTTCAGTCAAGGAGGCTAACTTAGCCTTCTCCTACATTCGGGGAGGCAAACTAGAGCACTCCGGGGGTGATCTGAGTGATATTAATACACCTAATTGGTAACTGGTGGTTACAATCGGTTAAACAAGTCAGTGAAGGCACCTCCTTTCATTTAATTAATTAATTAATGATTAATTAATGAACTGGAGTCAACAGGGGCGCCTCCACCGACTTATGATGTTCAGTTCAACTTCAGTTAACCTCATCGGGGTTCATTGGAGTCATTGAAGCGCTAGCACTTGATGGTTGGCTTGATGTGACATGTGTCTGATCTCTTTCAGTTGAGACTCAGTCATTTATTGCACTCCGGCTTCAGTTAGGGTTAACTTGACTCAGTAGTTTGATCTTGGTAGTACTTTGTCCACTATTCTCTTTTGTGACAATCAAAGTGCTATTAAGATATCCATGGATCCAATTACCAGGTAGAGGACCAAGCATGTAGAGATCCACATTCACTACATTAGGGAGCTAGTGCATGACAGGACCATCATTCTACAATACTGCCCGACTGATGAGTAGATTGCAGACATCTTCACCAAGAGCTTTTCAGAAAAGAAGTTCACTTACCTCCATTCACTGTTGGGGGTGAGTTCATTAGGGTGATTCAGACTACTTTCAATGTTCAGCTTGAGGGGGGGTTTTCCCACTGGGTTTTCCCTCTTTTCCTCACTTAGTTTGTTTTGAGCATTGTTTCAGTTTCAGCATTTTTCAGGGTGACCTATGGCCTTAGTTGCCATTTCCCTAGCATTTTTATGCATTTGTGTTTTCTAACTCCTCCTGAGTATAGCTTAAGGGGGGATGTTGGAGACATTTACCACCATACACACTCTTTTTGGTCAAATTTGCCTAGTTAAACCACTATCCTAAGTATTATTAACATTAATTGACATCATTGGAGCATTAACTGTCAATCATCCAGTCACACCCACGCCTACCTTCAGTCAAGGAGGCTAACTGGAGCACTCCAGGGGTGAGCTGAGTGATATTAATGAACCTAATTGCTAACTGGTTGTTACACTCAGTTAAACAAGTTATTGAAGGCACCTCCTTTGATTTAATTGATTAATTAATGAACTGGAGTCAACAGGGGCGCCTCCACCAACTTCTGATGTTCATTTCAACTTCAGTTAACCTCATTGGGGTTCATTAGAGTCATTGAAGCGCTAGCACTTGATGGTTGGATTGCTATGACATGTGTCTAATCTCTTTCAGTTGAGACTCAGTCATTTATTGCACTCCAGCTTCAATTAGGGTTTAGTTGAGTCAATTAGGGTTTTGATTAGTGGTTAACTAAGTGTGGACTATGGCTTACAGTCTGTTAAGCTAGACTCACTCATTCAATTCGAATGACCTCCTTGAGGATTCGAATTACTCATTCATTCATGCTTTTAGCATGATATTGTAATTGTAATCATTAATTCTTTTTGTGAATACAGAGTGGCTGCTATTCCAGTAGACCGATTACACCATTTCATGAGTTATTTGTTGATTAATCTTTGATGATATTGATGCTTTGTTCCTAGATCAATATACAAGATTAATATGGTATCAGAGCTCACGGCGAGACGAAGCTCTATCTCTCAAAAATAAGCTTTTTGATAGATTTCTGCATGAAAATTGAGCAATAGCTCAAAAATCCAACACTACACTAGAAGCCAAGGCTTACCACTTAATACCCCAAGTAAATAACTTGTTGATCAAGCTTGCTTGATTGACTATGCTGGGTGTGATGAAAGCCTAAAATGTGCAAGTTGTCTGACCTTACATTTCCCTTTCTATTTTGATTTTCAGGTTTTCTACAGGTGAAGCATTCGCTCCAGCAGATCCAGATTGCCTCCTCAATAGATCTTTTGACTCCATACAATTTCCACTCATGGAAAGGTCATATGGAGATTCAGCTACCCTCCAGAGGACTCTTTAGAGTCACCATGGACACTGAAGATGATCCCAGTTCAGCCATAGAAAAATCAATATTCTTGAACAAGAAGGATGAAGCCTTTGGTTTCTTGTGCCTCTCTATTTCCCGGGATCTTCTTTTCCATCTTGCGGGATTGAAGACTCCAAAAGAAGTATGGGAAAATTTGGAAACTCTATATGGAAAGCATGATGACTTGAGAGTGTACCAGCTCAAAAATGAATTAATGTCTCTCCAACCCTCCAATTTCAAGACTCTAAATAACTTTTTCACAAAGTTCAAGCATATTGTTTTACTCTTGAAGCAATGCAAAGTGGAGAAGGAGGATGATCAGCTCATCCTCGCCATACTCTCCAAGATTGGGGTTGATTATTCAGTTTTTGTTTCTACATTCCATGCATGGAAGCTCACAACCCCTGGATGGAAGATGCCTACACTCAATGCCTTCATTGAGTCCCTAACAAGTGAACATGACAAGCTTGTCCAGATGGGGATCATCAAATATTCCCGTGATCAATCCCTCGATCTCTCGAGGTCCAAAGATCTGAAGGGTAAAGGAAAGCAGCAGAAGAACCCCAAAACTAAATTTGATGCTCCTAAACCTAGAGTTGAAAATCAGCAGCATGATGAGTCTTCCGGCTAAAGGAAGAACAAAGGAAAAGGGCACCATGGCAAGGAAAAAGTCAAGTGTTCTTATTGCGGGAAGGGATTCCACCTTGAACATGCCTGCATGAAGAAGAATCTTGATGAAGAAACCTCTCTCCTTGAGAGAAATCACATCAATCTTTCGGAGAGCTTTCAGAGGAGAGATCAGCAAGATCAGGAACCACGGCATGAAAAAGGTCATGCCCTCATGGAAATCACTTCGAATTCCAAAGCACTCTTGATGGATTATGGATATTCAAACCACATGATGGCTGAAAGAGACTCCTTTTCATCCTTGGAGACTGGAAAATCCATCCGCATCCACATGGGATATGACGCCACCATCATTTCAGAAGGACAAGGTACTGTTGATCTTGAAAATGGATTTTTTTCAAATGTTTTGTTTGTACGTCTCTGGCATCAAATATCCTTAGTGTCTATCAGATGACGCATACAGGAGTTCCTAAGAGATTTTCTTTCAACCCAAATGATGTTGAGATAATAGAAATTGCATCTGGGAAACTCATTGCTAAAGGCCTTGCAAACCATCATGAAAAAGCCTATGAGTTCTCTCACTTTGTTGCGAATGCAAAGCCTGCCGCTCCGCTAACTCATGGAAATGAGGTTAGTAGGCTATGAAATGAGAGGTTTGGCCATATTAATTTCAAATATTTGTATAATTTACAGAAAAAATCCATGGTTGAAGGCCTCCCAATCATCAAGGCAACCACGGGAATTTGCAAGGGCTGTGTGATTGGAAAACACCATGAGCACAAGTTCGATTGGGGGAAGGCAAACTGAGCTACATGCATATTGGGGATGATACATTTTGATATCAGCAGTCTGATGCTTGTCACATACATGAATGGATCAAGGTATCTTCTTACTTTTATTGATGATTTTTCAAGGTACACGTGGGTTTTCTTTCTCAAAAAGAAGTCTAAAGTATGTGAAAAAATTTCTGAATTGAATGCCTTGATCGAAAATGCCTCTGGACTTAAGATCAAGATATTGAGATCTGATAATGGAGGGGAGTATGTTAGTAATTATTTGCTGCACATATGCTCCCAAAGTGGTATTTAGTTCCAACATTCAATTCCCTACACTCCCCGGCAGAACAGAGTAGCGGAAAGGAAGAATCAATCTCTCAAGGAGATGACCACCTGTATGTTGGAATCAAAGAAGCTTGCTGTAAATTTGTGGGCTGAAGCCATGCATGCTACAGAATACATTCAGAATAGGGTGCCACACTCATCTATGAAAGGGAATACCCCTTTTGAAGCATACTTCGGACACAAGCCGGATGTGTCAAACCTGTGGATGTTTGGGTCCACTGCATGGGCCCAGATTCCGCTTAATAAAAGAAGGGCTTTGCAACTGCACAGCATAATCTAAAGTTTTCAAGCTGCTGTATATCAAGACCAAACAGATCATCATCTAGAGAAGTGTCAATTTCGATGAGCCTCTTCACGAAGTGGAACTAGTGAAGGAGAAAACTGTTGAATTTCCTTCCTATTCTACTTAATATTTGGATGATGAAATTGGGGGTGATGACCCTGATTTGGATCCTATGATTTCTGATATCAGTCTGCAGCAATCATCAAATGCTGAATCAGAACCTAAATTTCAAAATAATCTTCCTACATGGGCTCGACAGACACTCTCCTCCGCAGGAGATAACATTGGAAATCCGGATGATACAAGGAGAACCCAGTCTGATTTCCAAAGAGCAGGTATTGCGCTCTCTTTTCCTCTCTTATCCTGATAATTTGCTATCTGAAACTTGCTATTTTATGATTAGTTCAAAACCCTACTACCATGCTCAGAAGGATCCGAGATGGCAAGTTGCCATGGATGAAGAGATGAATTCTCTTCAGAAAAACACTACTTGGGAGCTAGTTTCTCTTCCTCCGGGAAGGAAATTGGTTCAATGCAAGTGGGTGTTTCGGACCAAGGTTGCTTCTGATGGAATAAATAACAAATATAATTCAAGGATGGTGGGAAAAGGCTTCTCTCAGGTCCAAGGTGTGGACTACCATGAGACCTTTGCACCGGTTGCAAAAATGGACTCCATCTTCCTTGTTTTGGCAATTTCAGCATCCAAGCACTGGGAAGTGCATGACATGGATGTTAAGTCATCATTTATGCATGGATATATTCATGAGAAGATATAAATGAAGCATCTTGAGGGCTACATCACTGATCCATATTTGGTTTTCAAGTTAAAGAAGTCACTATACGGGTTAAAACAGGCCCCAAGAGAGTGGTATTCCAGGATGGATGCCTTCCTTCTCTCGCAAAACTTTCAAAGGTGTAGATCAGATCCAAATGTGTATTTACAGCAGTTTGATGGTCATATAATTATAATTTTTTTATATTTTGATGACTTACTGATCACAGGTAGCACATTTGCCTCCATTTCAGCCATCAAAACTGCTCTCCACAATGCCTTTGAAATGAGTGATTTGGGGCTCAAAATTGAGCAAAAATCTGATGGGATTATGGTCACTCAGTAAAAATACATTTCAGACTTGTTATTCAAGTTTAACATGGCTAAATTTAGGCTTGCACCATTCCCTTTCCTTTCAGGGATCAGCCTTGAAGAAGGAAAAAGCACACCTCCCATGGACTGCACTATCTATCGACAGCTGATTGGTAGCTTGTTGTACTTGACACATTCTCGGCATGATATATGTTATGTCGTGAATGATGTATCAAGATATATGCAACAGCCTCGTGATCTTCATTGGAAGGCAGCCAAGAGGATCCTCTAGTATATTCAGGGAACCAAGACCTACGACATTCACTATGCTGCAGACTCCGAGCTAGAGCTGGTTGGATACACAGATTCTGATTGGGCGGGTGATTCTATTGATCGAAATTATACTTCCGGATATGTATTCATATTTGGTGGTGGCCCCATTTGCTGGTCAAGCAAAAATCAGGCTGCCATAGCACTATCTTCAACAGAGGCCGAGTATCGACGAGCAGTGAATGCTTGCATCCAAGCAGTTTGGTTGCAAGGCATTCTATCAGAGTTTGATCTTGGTAGTACTTTGTCCACTGTTCTCTTTTGTGACAATCAAAGTGCTATTAAGATATCCATGGATCCAGTTACCAGGCAGAGGACCAAGCATGTAGAGATCCACATTCACTACATCAAGGAGCTAGTGCATGACAGGACCATCATTCTGCAATACTGCCCGACTAATGAGTAGATTGCAGACATCTTCACCAAGAGATTTTCAGAAAAGAAGTTCACTTAGCTCCGTTCACTGTTGGGGGTGAGTTCATCAGGGTGATTCAGACTACTTTCAGTGTTTAGCTTGAGGGGGGGGTTTTCCCACTGGGTTTTCCCTCTTTTCCTCACTTAGTTTGTTTTGAGCATTGTTTCAGTTTCAACATTGTTCAGGGTGACCTATGGCCTTAGTTTCCAGGGCCCTAGCATTTTTATGCATTTATGTTTTCTAAATCCTCCTGAGTATAGCTTAAGGGGGGGTGTTGGAGACATTTACCACCATACACACTCTTTTTGGTCAAATTGGCCTAGTTAAACCACTATCCTAAGTATTATTGACATTAATTGACATCAGTGGAGCATTAAATGTCTACATCCAGTCACACCCACGCCTACCTTCAGTCAAGGAGGCTAACTTATCCTTCTCCTACATTCGGGGAGGCTAACTGGAGCACTCCATGGGTGATCTGAGTGATATTAATGAACCTAATTGCTAACTGGTGGTGACAATCAGTTAAACAGGTCATTGAAGGTGCCTCCTTTCATTTAATTGATTAATTAATGATTAATTAATGAACTGGAGTCAACAGGGGTGCCTCCACCAACTTCTGATGTTCAGTTCAACTTCAGTTAACCTCATCGGGGTTCATTGGAGTCATTGAAGCACTAGCACTTGATGGTTGGCTTGCTATGACATGTGTCTGATCTCTTTCAGTTGAGACTCAGTCATTTATTACACTCTGGCTTCAGTTAGGGTTCAGTTGAGTCAATTAGGGTTTTGATCAGTGGTTAACTGAGTGTGGACTATGGCTTACAGTCTGTTAAGCTAGAATCACTCATTCAATTCAAATGACCTCCTTGAGGATTCAAATTGCTCATTCATTCATTCTTGTAGCATGACATTGTAATTGTAATCATTCATTCTTTATGTGAATACAGAGCGGCTACTATTCCAGTAGACCGATTACACCATGTCATGAGTTATTTGTTGATTAATATTTGATGAGATGGATGCGTTGTTCCTAGATCAATATACAAGATTAATACTACTTTAGTTTAAGATGTTCATCGAATTAAATTATAGAGGAGGGATCATTTGGGTGTTGGATTGATTCTATACTTTGAGTTACAAACATCGAAAGTTTCACCATCACTCCACTGAAAATAAGAAAATTACCTTAAGAAATAATGCTTAATGTAAAAGTAATCAAGATATTTTCAATATAACCAACAAGATTAGGCTAAGTCCTTGGATTAGGATTGAGAGTTAACACTCCAAGTCCACCAACTTTTGAAACTAGCATTGATTAAACATGGATTAAATCCATTAGTAGCAAAAGGTCCCTGGGAAAGCACTTCTAAAAAATGTATTAAACACGAGATCAAGTTGAACAATAAGGATGGCCCCCCCCCCCGCCCCCCCCTCTTGTTATTTTGGTGGCATATAGACACATTACAGTACTCCATGTAAGCGACAAGTCCTCTAGGTGACATTACTTTTTGGAGTAGCTAGTCTATGTGATTTAGCTTGGTTGATGACTATCTCACCCGACTATTGATTGTTAAATGGTAACCATAGTTTTTATTCCTAGGGTATCACACGAGATATCATGAGTGGGCGACATTTTTGATACCTGAGATAGGCATCGAAGATTTAACCCCTTGGGAGGGTGTTTCACTATAGCCAATACTCGCACACTTGGTGATTGAAAGGTTAGTGTAATTGTTTCTCATAGATTCATTGTTAATAATTGTTGATGCTTGATATCCCTCAAGAGCTATTGGAACCTAAGGTATTGATGGTTCATAACACCTATGGATCTTTTGGAAACAATTAGTCATTAGATGATAGGAGACTAGAGAAGTAGTAGACTGGAGTTGATAGAGAAACTAAACATTCAGTTGAACAAAGGACAAAATTGTCAACATGACAGTGGTTAGCATGACTACAACAACTTACTAAGATTTTGAACATTGTAGATTCTAAGGAAACGGTTTGGAATAAATACCCCTACTTGTGGACCATATCTTCCTCACTTTTAGGGAGTTGGTTAGATCTCGAAACTATAAATAAGCAACCCTAAGGGTTTCCTAACTTATCACCTTGAGATATTCTATCATGCTCATTATGCATTGTGATGTTATTATCATGATTCATGATGCATTGTGCTCAAGTGATTCAACGATGTCTTTAGACGCCACCTTTTGTTCTTGGAATATTGTTCCCTCCTTTTCTTTTGATCTATTCTATAATTCAATTTGACAGTTTTCCTTAACATGGTATCGAAGCGGTGGTTTTGATGTAGCCCTGTTATCTACAAATCGTGTTGAGTCAGATCTAGACTTGATTGACTCTGGGAAGAATATTTTTTAACTTATACCTCTACCTGAACCTTGATCAGATATGTTAGATCGAAGGATGGCTTACAAGATAAAACCTAGTATTCTCAATGGGCATAATTATGCTATGTGGGAGACATATATGGATACCTTATTGAAGAGAGAAGGACTATGGGAGATCACGAAGACCACTATTGTTCATATGACTGATACATATGTTAAAAAATTCTATCAATGCTAAGAAGGAGGAAGTTGTGGATTTTATCAAAACCTATATTTCGAGGGAGATTCGCTTTCGTACAAGTGGGATCGACTATCTTCACATCGTCTAGACCAAGCTAAAGACTATGTTCAAAAATTTAAATGAAGGTGAAGTAATGCAGATAGAGAAAGAATTGATCTCTCTAGAACCTCTTTCCTTTGATTGTAATGAAGACTATTTAGCTCATATCAAGGAGATATAGCTGAAATTGGGTGAATGTGGCAAGGATTGTTCGAAGAAGAATGGATATCTCATCGAGGTGGTTTTGATAAATTTGAATTCACCATATGATGTATTTTGTTCCTCCTTTTGGTCTAATTTGACATCATGCATGCAAGATGGTAAGGATTTTACCTTTTACTTTTTATTTTTTTTAGTAATTAAGGACCAACATAGGTTTCTTGAAGAGGGGAAGCTTGGTGTGAAAAAGAGGATCACTTGTTGAAAAGCAAAGTCAAGCCAAATATTAAAGATCATGGACAATAGGATCAATGACTAGAATGTATTGACCAACCTACAAAAGGGAAGAACAAAGAGTCATCACCGATAAATAAGGGGTAGAAGAAGAAGACCTATTGATATTTCTCAAAGGTGGGACATGTTGAGAAGAATTGTTCAAAGAAGATGAAGGTCCTAAAAGGCACCTCAAAGATAGTGTCTCGACTACATAGTCAACCAATCAATGTCCTAAAAAATTATACCTTCTCTATTAGAACTTCATAGGCATCACATGTGTGCACCAATCATACTAAATGGATAGTGGTCTCTATATGTACTCATCATTTCGCAAAGGATGCTTCTCCATTATCTTCCTTAAGTTGTGATCCTAAATATCGTTGATGATTACGGTCTAAATATCAATGAAAATAGTGATGTTTAATGATTTCATGGTCATATACCTGTTGTATATCATGTACCGAACATAAGTGCAAAACTGTTGTCAGTTTCTCAACTGAAAAAATATATGAAGACTATTGAATTTTAGTCGTATCACTTTATCGTAAAGGATTTGAGGTTTGGCAGGAAAAATGTTGCTTCAGGGATTTTAGGTGCCAAAGATGGACTTTATAAGTTCTTTCATCCTCCCTTGAATTTTTCTTTAACAGTCGGACCAACTACACTCATCACTCAAATGGACGACATAATTGAATTTGGAATGTATGACTTGCTCATCTAAACTTTAGAAGTATGAAGATGATGGTAACTAAAAAAATGGTTATTGGTCTCCCAAATACTATTACACCTAATCGAATTTGTAAATGTGTATGCTTAGGGAGAATCATCAAGCACCCTTCGATTCAAGGAAAGAATGGCGTGTAAAAGAATGACTAGATATTTTCTACAATGATATTTGTTGCATGAACAAACCATGACTATAAGGTGCAAAGTATATTTGACATTTATTGATTATTTTTCTCTGTTTATGTGGATTTATTTCTTGAAGAATAATATTCAAGGTATTTAGAGAACTGGTTGAGAAGTAGTGTGGTCAAACTGTTAAATGCTTGAGATCAGACAATATTCCTAAATATGTGATAGAACAATTTGAAGAGTATGGCTTGCATAATGGTATTTATTGGTAGAGTTATGTCCCTCACACCCCTCAAAAAATTGGTGTTGCAAAGAGGAAGAATCAAACCTTGGTAGAAATGTCTAAATTCATACTACACAGGACAATAACATTTCGAAGATATTTTGGGTAGAGATTTTTTACTATGCCAATCATCTTATGAACCTTATACTCACTAGAACATTCATTGACATGTCAAGAAATGGAATGCTTAGAATCCCTCTATCAGACACCTCATAACCTTTGGATGTGTTGCTTGGGTGCATATTAGTTATAACTACAGAAAGAAACTGGATGAAAAGAGTCATGCTTGCATCATGATGGGATACTCTCATGAGTAAAAATCCTAACGATTGTTTGAACCTATCAAATAGTAGAATATATTGAGTCGAAGTGTATTTTTTGATGAGACAACTTCTGGTAATAATATTTTGAATTCTCTTACTAGTCCTTTGAACAATGACCCATTTGGAATTCTTGATGAGTCTAGATCGATTGTTTCCATTTGTGGAATAATGAATAGATTGACGAATTCTCCCGAATCAACTAGTAATCAGTCTATTGTGACTATTGAAGTTGGCGTTCCAACCTCCTCGACTCATACAATTGATGATAACCGATGTGAGTCACCAACAACTTGCTTACCTTGGCGGGTTGTTAAGACAATTGAAGCTTCTAAACTAGATGTTGAAATTGATTCCTTGAAGAAGAATCAAACATGGGAAATTGTTACCTAACCCTAAGGAATGAAGATCATGAAGTTTTGATGGGTCTATAAGACCAAGTTTTCCTCTAATGGTGTTTTTGAACACCACAAGGCTCGTTTTTTCATTAAGGGCTTCTCTCAACAAGAAGGCATCAACTATATGGAAACCTTTGCTCCTATCACAGAGATGAATTATGTTCAATTGATCATTTCCCTTTTGGCTTATTTTTGTTGGGAGATTCATCAAATGATGTTAAAATTTCCTTTATTCATGGATAATTGATTGAATAAATCTATATGGAGAAACCTCCTAGTTTTTTTATAGATCCTAGTATTTTTTTTCAACTCAACAAGTCATTGTTTGGTTTGAAACAAGCACCACATGCTTTGTATGATAACATTTATCGATTCTTTGTCAATATTGGATTCAAACGTTGTGAATCTAATGAAAACATTTATGTATTGCATATTCATGGTGATACATTAATTTTTTCTATTAAAGGATAAGTCCCAAGTGAGGAAACAAGTTGACCTCCCTAGTTTGGATGAATCGAATCTAGAACAAAATGTGACAATATATGTACACCTTCACCTATATAAATAAAACATTAACAAGATATGAAGTAGATAATACTCACCTTTGAGAGGAGTTCGTCCTTACTACCATCACCCTCATGTAGTCCAACTTCATGTATAAAAGAACCTATGACAGATCCAACACAAACAAATAGCAAGTGGATTGAACTAGAAATAATTTAAATGATCCAAGCAAATGACCAAGGAGATGTTCTATAAGTGATAATAACAATTAATTTATGGGAAGGAAATGTATCATTGTATTAAAGATAGTGAAAATAAGATACAACTATAAATCATTGGCGTCGTAGTCTCATTCTGATAGGTTCCTCCTATTCCAAAATATCACAATTGCCTTGAAAGGAATCACATCAAGAGACTAACACTCTAGGAAAATTCCTCCGACGTTTAACTTCAATTCCTCCTCACCTCCCACATGGCCAAGGCCTTCATTTAGAGAAACATGTGGATAAGGTGAAGGTGAGAAGATTAAGGAAAGTGGATGAGATATGATACCAATAATTGTGGAAATCAATATAGATTCGTTTTAATAGGGAGGAAAGAATATCCAATGAGATTTTTCTCTAAAGATTCTTGAAAACTTATTTTTCTTCCCATATAGAGGTCAACATGTCCTATCAGTGGATCAAGTTGTGTCTCAATCGGGATATATGCTTTGCTATAGAGGCAAGATGCGCCATAGGCGCAAGCTGTAATGGGACAAGGTGTGTCTAGAAAGTTACAACACAGGTTTCTAAGAGAGAAAGGCGCATCGAATTTGATAGGAAAATGAATTTGTAGGGCAAGACAAACAAGGAATCATTCTCTATGATAAATCCTTTAGAGATTGTAGCAACATGAGGGTACAAGGTTTGTGATGTTGGAGAAAATTTCATGGAATATATTTCCCCCCAAAGTATGAAGCTAAAGAGTGTGGATAGGTGATTTACTTTGATGTGACTGCTGGAGAGAGGAGCCATTGGTCAGAGAAATAAAGACAACAATAAAGGAATTTGCAATACAAGTTCTGACAACTATGAACCAGATACCTCAATGACTCAAAGCATGACTGCCAACCAATACACTGCATATTCATGCAAGTACTGGAGGTGGATATGGGCACTAAAAATATAATCATGGATCCATATCATCAATGAAAAATGTAAATCATAGCCACAATACCAAACACATTGGATCTATGAACTAAACATAACATAGCCACCAACCAATAGAATGTGGATCTATGTGACAGAGAATCCACATGATGTACATATGGAGACTGACTCAAACAATATCCATCCCAACCTAGGTAAGATATGTAATAAAAAATTCCCCAGGGTCTTCAAACCAAACTTGAAACTCATATGATCCTAACCATGTGAATAAAGGAGTTGAAGTCGAACATGGTAGGAACCACTTGATTACCAGCCAATGATGCAAGTTGTTAACAAGTACAAGGGAAATCACCAGTGATGACAATGATTCCCAAGGTATATGTAATTTCCCCATTTTCATGATAAAACCATGGAGAAACCCCTAGCCCTTTAGAACCCCATGGTCCTAGTGGAGAACTAGATTAATAAAAAATGGGGGTTGATTTTGATAGATAATAAATATCCTTGTATGCAACTTTTAGACTTAGGATAAAATTTTCATGTTTTAATTATTTTATATATGAATATATTTGGTTTTTGTAATTAAGTGGATATGATATGTGTCCAAGGAGGGGTACATCAATCCTTGTGGAACCAGTGATTTGTCATCCTAAATGGAAACCATAGAAAATCAAGAAAGATCCAAAAATCCAGGGGAAAAAAGGATAGAAAGCAGCATAAAGCAGTCAGCCAAAGAATCAAACACAAAGAAGGAAAGAGCAAGAAAATTTTTCAAAATGAAAAGTAGGAAAATTTAGGAAATCAAGGAGGGAGCAGTTTCCAAAACAAAGAAAGGCATGTTAGCTTGAAAAGCAAGAAATAAGGAGGGCGTGGTTTCTAAAGGGAGAAAAGGCATGTCAGTTAGAAAGGAAGGAAAGAAAAGAGGATAAAGAAAGAAATTTTCCATTCATTCAATGAGGGTGCATGGTTGAGAAAGGGACCACAAGCCATGACCTAAATATTTCCTAAGAAGCTACCTAAGATTATAAAATAATGGGAGTGAACTTCTATCATAACTTTTGGTCATTTGTTCTTGTCTTGAGAACTTTGTTTATCAATGGTTGAGTGATGTTCCCTTTAGAAAATGTCTCCATCCAATTCTAGTGTAGGAGTTAGTGGATTTTATTGCAATTCATGAATAACATTCCATCCTAAGTCAACACTCCATTCCAGTGATTGAGACTCTTCCATTCGAGTCATAGTGACAATTCCATACCCCTTCTCTTCTCTTTGTAAATTTTGATCTTACTGATGTATGTATGGGTTCTTTGAAGATGTATGTAGTCCCTATAATCGTGGAAAATTGCAAGAATTATATCATATATTAGAGGAGTTCTAGTCCCTTGCAGAGTTTGTGAATTTTGGCATTCTAATTCCCAAGGATTTATATTCTCTTCCTTCATGTTATGATGTTCTACACTAGAGGAGGCTATATCTGATATTATTTTGAGACACATTTCTCCCCCCACTGATTATATTTTATGTATTTATGAATACCTACAATTATTTGAGAAATTGAAACCAATTTGGTAGTCTTTCATAAAGAATTTTGAGACATTGTCTAGATATCAATAGAAAATTACTAGTTTCATGTTTGCCTCATGAATTAGTCATCTTAGGAAAACAAATTTTCTTCATTTCCATTATGAATATCATTAATATTCTTATGAACTTATTCCATTTTTGAAACTCAAGAATCAGTACCTCCTAACTTTGTTTGAGAATCCCATATTTGGACCTTTCTTTGTAGTCCTAGGGACTAGTTTTGTTAGTGCAACCCAAAGAAATTTCTAATATAGTTTAAACCTGCATAAATATATTATTACTTTATTATAACATCCTATCAAATATATTCAAGATTATCTAAGTCTTTTACCCTCACCACTAGTCTCTGAGGAGTGAATAATAAGGTTTTAGTTTTGGCTGAGAATTCGCGGTAGCTGTTGATGGCATCTTGTGGAGAGTCCGTGATAGATAATGATTTATTGTCAACATTTCGGGCCATTCTTGGCTCATCATCAGGACATAATTGATGCCTCAAATGATCTTAGAATCTCCACTCCATATAAATATAGGACTGTCATAGTTAGTCGACAATTAGGGTTTCATTTTCTAAAGGTTATATAAAAGTTTTATAACAGTTTATGAATTAATATAATATTTTTTAATTAAAAATTTAATTAAGTTAAATTTTAATTTTAATTTAAGGTTAAAATTTTAAGCTTATTATAGTATAAAACTTTTTTAATTTTTTATTAAAAAATTTTATTAAAATTTTTTAAAAAGTTATTATAAAGTTTTTTAGTTTATAAAATTTTAATTTGTTAGATTAATTAATATAGTTATTAAAAACTTTCCAATTAAATGTTATATTAATGTTTTTAATTAATAATTAATTTTATACTATATTAATGTTTGAATTAATGTTTTTTACTATATTAATGTTTAAATTAAGGTTTTTTTAAATAATGTTTTAATTAAAATTATTAATAACAATTCAATTTGTGTTATTTTATATTAATTTTTTTTTTAAATAGAATTTAAAGTGAGGTTTTTATTATGTTTTAATTATTATAAACCTATGGAGATTAATCTCTCCGTGAATAAATATTGTAGATCATATATTCAAGTTGTAGCTATTATTCTCCTACCAATGATAGAAGAATACTTTGAGCAGTATGAAGGCGAAATACTCTATGTTGATGGAGGCCTACAAAGAAGTGAGGATGATGACCTCTACAATCCATCATATAGAGAAGATACCGGGTCTATTTTTCAAATGGTTAATAAATACTTGACAAAGGTGATAAGAGTATGTGAAAACATGCCCCGTTGTTACCAAGAGTATCTAGAATTGGGTAAGGGTATGTGTGCATCCATGACTTTAAAGGAGTATGTTTATCTAAAGTATGTATTTTTGCCTCTAAATTTTGATGAGTATTCTTCCAATAGTAGAAAACCATCCATAGAGGAACCAAATTGTTTCACCTATTTGAGTAAAGAGGAAAAATAAGGAACCAAAATTGAAGATTCATCAAATCCATTTACATGTTCAACCATTATAAGATTATTTGGTTTCTCTTCAAGAAGACTCTCCACAAGTGATTATCACAATACCATTAAACATGGATAAACCTCAATTTCCTTGAGAGAATATGACCAGGAATATCTTGCTTGTGCCCCATTTACCCAAGAAGAAGATGAAGAGGGTCCATGTGCAACTGAAGACCCAAGAGTTCAACATCGGGTGCTACTGAGTGTGGAAGATGAATCCACTTCCATATTCTTTGTGGGTAAGTTCCAGATCACTTATAAGGATATTGATTCATCTGAGGGTGGTGAGACATCTTTTGAATAATATCCAAAAGAGATTTTTAAATCATATTTACAGTCACCACGTAAGTTTCACAAAGAAGAAGAAGACAAATTCACACCACTTGGGTGTGAATCAAAGATTTTGGTGGAAGATCAGTCCACCATAGTGTCACTACATGAAGAGGATGAATATGAAATTCCAAGGTATTATGTAGTTTCTTATTTTTGAAAATGTAAAATTTCATTGCAACCCTCAAATTTACCCTCCACTTCATACCATGGAAGTGATTTTGAAAAAATATTATAATGTTGACCTATATGTTGAGAATGAGATATGTGTTGCAGATCCATGCCACAATCAATATGGTCTTAGGTTTCAGCCATTGGAAGGAGAAACCTTGGTGGAGGAACTTCTTTGTGAGCCACATCATTTGAGTGGATCACTAAAGGAGGAAAGAGAGAATATTATGGAAGATATTAAGAACTTTGTTGAAACTAATCAGAATGCATAGTTGTTTTCCTTTGAAGAGGTAGTCATCTTGCATAAAATATTCACACTAAATAAGATCCATGTTCCCAGCAAGAGGATCCTTCAACTATTCCACAATATCTCAAAAATCATTGTTTGTCACATAGTGATCCTTCAATATAGCAAACCCATTTACTTGATTATCCATGGTGGTCAATAGAATAGTGCGCTGACTCAAAGAAGCTGCAACCTAGTTTTTCTTTCCTAATTTGTGCTTCAGAACAAAGTTGTATCCTTATAAAAAGGAAATCCATTTTTCATGTCTATTGTTCAATTTCTTTTGGTTGTTTACATATTTAAAAAAAAAATGTGATCATTAAATAACACAAACTCTTTTGGAACTAAATAATGCCTCCAATGTTTCAATGCTTCTACAATTGCATAAAATTCTACATCATATGTGGAGTATTTATTTCTTACATCATTCCATTTTTCGCTAAAAAATGCAATTGGTTTACCTGCATGGATAAGTACATCTCCAATGCCTACATTTGAGGCATCACAGTCTACCTCAAACACTTTATCAAAATATGGTAAGGCTAATATATGTTCCTTAGTTACCTTTTTCTTTAGAAACTTAAATCTTTCTTCAGCTTCATTGGTCCACTTGAATGATGTGTCTTTGGTGCAATCTATTATGGGTGCTACAATACTACTAAAATTTTGAATAAATTTTATGTAAAAGGTGGCTATCCCATGAAAACGTTTTACCTCTATTATGCTCCTAGGACTAGGCCACTCCAAAATTGCGCTAAACTTCTCTTAATCCATCTTGACTCCTTCTGCTGAGATGACAAAACCCAAAAATACCAAAATTTCTTGTAGGAACCTACATTTCTTCAGGTTTGCATAAATATGATGTTTTCTCAATGTATCCAATATAATATTTAAACGTTGTAAGTTATCTTCTTTGTTTTTACTGAAAACTAGAATGTCCTAAAAATAAATGACAAAAAACTTACCAATGCAAGGTGGAAGCACGGTATTCATCAGCCGCATGAAGGTACTAGGTGCATTGGACAACCAAAATCGAATCATCGTCCATTCATATATTCCATCCCTGGTCTTCAAGGCAATTTTCCATTCATCTCCTTCGCGAATTCAGATCTAGTGGTATCCACTTCGCAAATCAATTTTACTAAAATATTTAGCTCTGGATAGTACATCCATCATGACGTCCAAGGGCGATATAGGAAATCGATATTTGATGGTAATTTTATTGATTCTGCTACTATCTGTGCACATCCTCCATGTATTATCTTTTTTTGTAGTCAACAATGATGTTACAACACAGGGACTCGTGCTTTCTCTTACCACACCTTTCTTCATAAGCTCAGTTACTTGTCAGTTGAGATATGCATGTTGTGTAGGACCCATTCTATAGGTTTCTTGATTAGGTAAGGATGATCCCAAGATCATATCAATGTGATGTTGAATATCCCTCTTTGGTGGAAGGCCATCAGGAAGTTCAATAAGGATAACATCAACATATTATTCTAGTAACTTGGCCACTTTAATAGGTATTGGTATTTCTTCCTTAGCTCCTTTTTGCACTATTAATGCATAGTGGAATCCTATTTCCTTCATTTCTTTAACAATCTCTTTTCTGACAACATATTCACATGTGTCCCTTCCTCTTTAAGGGCTAATAAGATGACTTTTGTTCCATGCTTCCAAAAGGTGTAGGTATTCTTTCCTCCATCGTGTATGACTTTCCTTTTAAATTGCCAAGGCCTCCCCAATAACATATGGCATGCATCCATTGGAATGGCATCACACCATACTTCATATTTATAATTCTTACTGATGGAAATAAAACATATTTTATTAATGGTGACTTCATTCCCTTTTTTTTAACCATGCAATTCGGTAAGGATGGGGATGTGTTTACCAACGTAATTTGAATTTATCTACCATCTCTTTGGAAACCATATTCTCGCAACTACCACTATCAACAATAACTTGGCATACCTTTACCCAGAAGTTCACCTGGTTAGAAAAATATTTCTTTGAAGCCATGAATCTTCTTTGTTTCTACTCTATATTTTCTCTTTCTCGAGAATCACCATTAACCTTTGTATCATGAGATTTCCCCCCATATAAGGTGGGCCTTTAGATTCAACTCCTTCTTCTTCATTCTCAGCTTGGACCAAGTTTAAACTGGGTTGTTTTCCTTTCTTCAGCTCTTTCATGTTGTAATTTGAGCATTCAAATGCTCGATGACCCTCTACACCACACCTAAAACACCAATAAGGTATTTTTCTTCCACCATCGTAGCCTCTACACCTATAAAATACTCTTCCTCATGGTTAGTTTAGGCTACCTATTCTAGTATCTTATGTTTTTTAGCTCCTTGGGATTATTCTCCTCTTCCACAATTAAAACCACCCCGTGAGGAAGACAATGTGTGCCTCCTTGCTCCCCTATTCCTTTGAGCAAATTTTTTGTTTTTTTTTCCTTGGCCTTTAAGGATAATCGATATGCCTCTTCCATGTTGCAAACCCTATTCAAGATCAATTCATCTTGAATAGAAAATTTCAAACAATTCACATACCTTGCATCCAATTTCTCATCAGTTTCCCGATGATCCACACAAATGGACAACTGATAAAAATCATGTGTGAATTCCTCCACGGTAGACAGGTTTTTCTTCAAGTTCTATAATTTATGAAAAATGGCTTGTGCATAGTCTAGCGACAAAAAAAAATCTCGCAACTTTTTTTTTCATCTTATCCCAAGTCTTTATTTTGCCTTTTTCCTTTTTTTATTCTGTCTGCTTACACATTATCCCACCAGATCATGTATGACCCTTCAACTTTTTGCATGCAAATTTCATCTTCTTTTCTTCTGTCATAGGATTCCATTCAAAAAAAATTCCATGGAGTTCAACCAATATATTAACTCCTCTGGTGTAAGACTCCATGCATATTCTGAAACTTCCATTTTGATCCCATGATTTCTCCCTTCTAGAGCCCTGAGCATCCTTTCTTCAAAAGATATGTGCTCTACTTCTTCTTCTTCATGTTTTGTATATTGATATAAACCTTTTTGGTACGTCTCCTCATCAAACTCTTATCTTCGTATTATCCTTTGATTAGCCATCATGTATATAAGATCTTCTACTTTCCTTTGGAGGTTTTGCATATCTCTATGCATATAAGCAAGACTTACACTTCCTCTTCCTTTCCCAACCATCTTCCTCCTTTGATACCTGATGATGTGGACAATAAGATTTGATTCAATTCACAAGATATAAAAAACCATGCAAACACATGAGAGTGGAAAAAATAACTATATTTTTATCCATTCTCCATCCTAACTATTACAATGAAGGTCCAACCCTTTATAGCTACTATCTGAGATTTTCAAAAATTCCTAATTTTAGAAAATTATTTCTAATTTTAGAAAATTATCACATGGCTATGAAACTTCACACCAACTATAAGCTGAGACACTAGTTTTCAACTCGTTTTTCTAATTAGGTTTATAAACTGAGAGATAACTGTTAATTACAAATTTAAAAAAATCCCGCACACTAGTACATATGGGCGGATTTTTCCACGTTAGTTTTCCACGTTTTTTTACTTTCGTGGAAAAATCAAGGGTAAATTATGCATTTTTACAATTTTCTTTTAAGGAAGCCCCGACTTCCGTCGCTATATCCACACGAGCCCTGACTTCCGTCGCTATATCCACGCGAGCCCCGACTTTCATCACTATATCCACGAGAAGGTAATATTAAGCCCGCGTTTATTTGGATAAGCTCATCCCAGTGACACCTCTCGGCTCTGACCCTTTCGATTGCCCCTCCAATTCGACTTCGTGCGATGAATCTTTGATTTCACAGGAGGAGAGGGCCATTGCAGAGAAAGGATTCTATTTGCATCCCTCACCTCTCAGTACGCCCAGGGACAGGGAGCCAGAGTTGCTAACCCTGTTTCCCTTGCAGTCTTCCCGGGGATCCAGCTCTTAGCTCCTAGTCTTCTTGCCCTTTGTGGTAGGCATCTCACCATCGATCTGCTTTCATTTTTGGTTTTGGTGAATTACAGTTATTTGAGCATCAAATAGCAGGCCCTGGCAAGTTGGTCCACATGGTCTGTTTTTTTTTAACCTGGATCTGTATCTGGAAGAAGATGGCCTAGCCTGTGATTTTTACTTTTGCAAACTTGCCCAGAAGAAGGCCTGTTGTTTCGTCTTTCTCCTTCAGTAAGTGCCTATGTTTGATGTATGATATCAATTTGTCTCGACTCTGATCTATATGAAAATATATATATATATCTTTGCCTATGAATTTTTGAGAATGCTGGGCCAATGAATCATCGCTTCGGATGAAATTTTGTGGATGTGAAGCTATCTGTGACAGTAAATAGGTTTTGGTTTTTTCCATTCCCATTCTTTGTATTTCTGGATAATTTTAAATGGGATTTATTGGCTATACATTGAATAAATTCTCTGTTTTTCCTGCCTACTGTTTTAAATCTAAAAACGGTGAATGCTGTTACTGAGGGATACCATTCTGTTGAAAACAGTCCTAATATGCACTCTGGAGAGGAGAATATAGCGATTTGGGCAGCGTTCAGCAGTAATCAGCAATCGGCATCGGCTATTCATCACTGATAACATTCCTAACCTAGGGTTTATGTTGTATTCTTCATGGCTTGGTGAACCTCTCTGTTTGGTGCACCTGGGAATAAATATGGCATGCAAATTCAATCGAAAACAGTGGCCACAGGTAAGTAGGGTGGTACAGGAATTATGGAGAAGATCTCTCCTAATGACCTTCTAAGAATTTCAGAATTCTCGTCCAAGATTCTACCCTCTAATTTTAGATAGGGTTTCTGTGTTAACGCTGAATTGGGCGTAATATTCTTGTATACACTGAACTGGACATTAATTTTGTTTTTAAATTTTAAAACGGGGACCCAGGAATTTGGGACTATGATATTTCTTATACTCTTCATCAATTTCATAAGAATAGAGGTTAAATTTTGGTATTGGAAGAATGACTAGGGTTACCAATGGGATATATAAATATATATTAAAAAAAAATTAGGCATAGAGGCCCCTGAGGGTCTTAATGCACACACTTTTGGTCTGAGGCAAATTCTGGATGTGAGAAATTTGTAAGGATGCGAATTGCTTGAGAACGTCTGTTAAACATTCAAGGGAGATCCCACTTGGGCATGAAGTTACTCGTTAAAGACACATTTATCAAGAGATTCTTTGATATATAGGTGTTATTTATGGTATAGTTTGTGTTTCCATACTTTTTTTTCCTTGAACAATACTTCTTATATTTACGAGGACACATTTACAACCACATCCACATTGTGTTTTGAACCTGGGGCTACATTTTAGTACATGCCTGATCACCTCGCTACTAGTTGTTAGAAAACTTAGAATACCCTCTTGTGGGCTGTATTTTCATAGTTAAACAATAAAACCCCTTCTTTGATTGGAGAGCATATGAAACTTCATAGGTCTGCTTTTATGTCAGGCTACCTTTGGTTAAGAGTGGCAACTGAGTGGTATCTTTTCCCTCAGAGTCACCTAAGACTTGCACCTATCCTCATCTGCATAAAAGATTGTGAATTAGCACAGGGAGTGAGACCGCCAGGTTTTGAACCTGGGTCATCGTTGCTGCAAGGGCTCCAACTTGACACCAGACCATGGATGGATGGACTTGTTTATTCTATATGGTATAGTTAATCTAGAAGGTATAGTTAATCTCATTTTTAGAGATTCGTTGATATATAGGTGTTATTTATGGTATAGTTTGTGTTTTCATACCTTTTTTTTTCCTTGAACAATACTTCTTATATTTACGAGGACACATTTACAACCACATCCACGGTGTGTTTTGAACCTAGGGCTACATTTTAGTACATGCCTGATCACCTCGTTGATAGTTGTTAGAAAACTTAGAATACCCTCTTGTGGGCTCTATTTTCATAGTTAAACAATAAACCCCCTTCTTTGATTGGAGAGCATATGAAACTTCATAGGTATGCTTTTATGTCAGGCTACCTTTGGTTAAGAGTGGCAACTGAGTGGTATCTTTTCCCTTAGAGTCACCTAAGACTTGCACCTAGCCTCATCTGCACAAAAGATTGTGAATTAGCACAGGGAGTGAGACCGCCAGGTTTTGAACCTGGGTCATCGTTGCTGCAAGGGCCCCAACTTGACACCAGACTACGGATGGATGGACTTGTTTATTCTATATGGTATAGTTAATCTAGAAGGTATAGTTAATCTCATATTTAGAGGTTTGAATGATGCACACTGCTTTCATAACAGTGCAAGCAATCCCCAAGAGAAAAAAATGGAAAATAGAACCTGATCATAATGTATGCCGAAGATGTTAGGTTTGGCTTTCCATTTATATAATCATTTCTGAATTTGCTTCTCTTTAGGGGACTTTAATAATATCTTATAAGAAAGAGTAATATTACTGCACAGTGCACGTTCATATACTACAATGAGGTATCATGATTACTCCATGAGAATATAATTGTCATGTCTACAACATATGCAAACTATTTCATTTCTGAAGGTGTAGTCATTCCCATCTTTAAACTCCTAGCCACAAGGATTATACCCCAACCATATTAATGCCTTTATCTTTTATAAATAGCACGCTGCTTACAAAACCTGTAGAAGTCTGTGTGGCCACCATCAGAAGTCTTATTCA
>LPNX011126706.1:101845-209351 GCA_001517045.1 Pseudotsuga menziesii | reverse complement strand
TTTTAAGAAATAAAATTGAAAGTTTGGCATCGGCCATCAAGGTTATGTGGCTCATCTTGGAGGTACTTTGTTGACACAGAGTATACTGTATAGTTTAGAGAGCATATGTTGGACCATTTATCTGTCTATTGTATATTTCTCCTTGCATAGTGCCACTTTTTTTTGTAGAAGGACTATATCTTCTTTTGCGGAACATTGCCAGAATATCTTTTGCAATCTTATTCACTGCTAAAACATTGAATAATCTCAGACTAGACCCGCAAGTCACTTAGTGGATGCAAAATGAAAACACTATATGTTTGGTTATATAATGCCTCCGCTTTTGTTGTTGGTTTTGATGACAACCATGTGCTCGTGCCACTATAGAAAATTTTGTAATTTAGCTTGGAAAGGAAAGAAAGGACAGGGAGAGCAACAACGACATATCAAAACATAATAGATTTATATTAATTCTGTTAGAGCCTGTCACAGACTTATAGTTTTCAGACAGTAGCTATAGCAGCTATTATCTTCTATTTTTGCTTCTCATATTCTATTGTCCATCCTGCTAGCTGCCAGGTATTGAACCACTGTTTCTCTTTGGTATTGAGCCTCTCTATATCCTTTGTTCCCTGCTAATCTGTCATAATTGATTCTCTAATTATGGCAACAGATATAATTTAACTACTCAACATTTCTCTCTTTATCATTGTAAATGAGATTGTTTCTGTTCATCCATTCTTACCACAAAGAAAAACTAGGGATTAGGGGCAATATGGATTTGATTAAATTCTTTCTTTTCACGACTCTAGGGTAGCTCTTGTACCAGCCAGCAAGGATTTGGCCAAATCTAATGTTTATCTTCTATAAATCTTCAATGTAATACTTCATATTGAGATCTCTTACTATAAATACTTCCTATATATATATTTTTTAAAAACCTATACAGAGCGTCGCTATAGCGACGGCATGACGTGGAACTTTGCATTTTTTTTTTTTAAACTTATACAGGGCGTGGATATAGCGACGGCCAAGCGTGGATACAGTGATAGGAAAGCGTGGATACAGCAACGGCTAGGCGTGGATACAGCGACGACGTGTCGTGGAACTTTTCCAAGTCTGACCGTCGCAAGTATAGCATCTCCGTCGCTATACCTGGGTGTTGCCGTCTCTATAGCGACATCTTCTTGTCGCTATAACAACGGCTTAGACATCTAAATAAATATAGAACATTGTTGCTGTATCCACAGCAAATTAAGGGTCGTCGCTATTGCGACGAAAAAGTTGCCACGGCAAAAAAAACACTTAGACGTGGCAATATCCACGCTTGTCCGTGGATATTGCCACGTTTTTGCCGTGGCAAAATTGATCACTTGTACTAGTGGCAAAATACTAAAACCTCAATTTGAGGCATTATATAAATGAAATTATCCTTATAAAAGTGTCAAAAAAATCCGATCAGAAGGATCTTATCATCCACTGCATTGAACAATTCGAAACACAACTTCCTATTAAATTTGATCTCAAATAGATAACCGAGTCAAAAGTTATGACCACCAAAAATCCCTACATTTATTCTCTTTTGTTTTAAATTTTAATGTTTTTTATCCTTTTTTCATCCTTCAAAAATCAATACATCATTAAGTTTACAATTAATTAACCTCATAATATGGATGGAAGAAGTTAATTTTTGATTTCTTGGTGGAATCTTTGACAACAACATATTTTTGAATCTTTGGACATATGGCACTACTAATAGCTTAGAGACACATTCTATAAACATAAACTTATTTCCTTTTTATTACTAAGTAATTTTTTGAGTTGGTTGTATAGAGGAAACTATTTCTCCCGATGTGTCACCATTTATTGGCCCCCCAACAAGTCCCTTTCATCTAATGAAGAGCCCTCATTATAACATTTTGAAAGAGGATGATACTAGCTTTTTATTTTGTTGAGTTAGTTCTCTTTACTTGTATTTTCTAATATTTTTTAGAACTAATTCATTGTGATCATGATTCCAAAGGTGCTATCTCGTAATCAAAAGAATTATATTTTTATCGAAAGGTTTCATATTCATATTTTAGTTTCCTTGTTATTTAAAAGAGTTTGGCTTGATCTCTTGGCCTTGTTTCTTTGATCATTTTCTTCTTACCAACTAATGAATGTATGATCTTAAAAGTTATTTGATTTGATGCACGAACAAACATTTATAGATTGATCATTATCACTAGTTTATATTGCATTAGTGAAAATTTGGGATCTAAAATGGGCCTCATAAAAAAATATCCAACCATAATTTATTAATGAATTGGAATTCAAAAACCAACAGAATTTCAATTAAAAAATGCCCACCATAATGGTTGACTTGGCATATTTGTCATAAAAAAATACTTTTTTTCTTTGTATTTTCAACATATGTCCATGTGGTTTCACTCAAATTTTGAGTTGGAGCACTCATTGGATGTAGAATTAAATTTCACATTCAACAAGTACCCATATTGCATACTTTTGATGGACCCCACACCACAAAACATGAGAAATACATTAAAAAACAAGTTACTTAAAAGTACTTTTGACTCTAATAATTTGTTTCTATGGGACTAATATGTATAACAAAGTTGAGAGTCATGATTAAAGGCCTATGAATCAAGTAAGGTTCATGGTCATTTAAAATGTCAAAATTTATTATTTGGTTGTTTAAAGGGATATTGGAAATGACATAGTCAACTACACTACTTCCAAGCCCACGAATGCAAGTCATTCAACTACAATCATGACATTTCATAAGACTATTGCAAACAATTAGATCTTGAGCACCACAAATCTTGATTGGCTCAGAACCAAACAATTTTTCCCTAAATATTTAGAACTTCTTTTGTAGTTGCTAGCTAAAGCAATGACTTTGTCTAAACATAGACGATTGGGGTTGGAAGCAATGCTTAAGAGAATAGCTTGGTTACTAGTTGTTTGATTGTTAAAGTCACCCATTAAGGGGATATTGCATTCACTTTCCACCTAGAATCATCATTTTCAAATCCATTATAAGGACAAGTTTTATCTAAATTGTTTATCTTATAAAAGCTAGAATTGATAGGTGCAAAATAACGAATTGCTATAAAAAAAATTAGCATTAATATCTATGATATTGATCCATATGCATTAGATGAATGAATATTTATTATAAATCCTAACATGAGGGGAGATGTTCTTCCTAATGTAACACAATATGCCTCCAATGCCTTGGTGACATGATATCTTATTCCATATCAACCATAAGACATATCCTTCTATTGTAGGGACCTTAGATTCTTCATGCTCCCAAGTTTCAACCAAAAATATAATATCAAATTCATTTGAAATGAAACTTAACTTGAGACCTCTATTACATATATCAATTTCATTTGAAATGCAACTTAACTTGGGACCTCTATTCCATAAATCAATTTCATTTGAAATGCAACTTAGCTTGGGACCTCTATTCCATGGAAAGTTCACCCAATTCCAATAAAGGATCTAGAGCATGTCAAATTCCTATTTATTATTATCTTGTTGGTATATATCTCACATAAAAATCTATGTATTTCTAATTAATGCCCATTTTACTTCCTTCCTACCTTCTTTTACCTTTTGAACTAGTTTTCTTAGTTCAACTCGACGTTCTAAAATAAGATATTCATTTATAAATATTAATTATCTCTTTAGACTTGGGGTTTTACTAAGTATGATAAATTTATGGTCATTAGATATTAGTTTTCCTAACCTCTTTGCTTCTATGAGACAAGTAGTTTCAATTTGAAACTTATTATGTAGTTTTTCCATGAGTAGAGCTAGTGTATCCTCTTCATCCTCCTTTAAACTAAAAAGTATGGCATTTCCTTATTTATTTTTTGTTTGATATCGAATTTACCTTCCAGGCTATTTAAAGTTAGATTGGTATTTACCTTTACTTCTAGTTCTTTAATCTTATTTTTCATCTCAATATTTTCTAAATTATCAATCTCTCCTTTGCTGAGTTGGTTTTTTCTTACTTGGTTATGGTAGGTCCTTCTTTGGTAGTAGTCGCCATAAGAAAACACCTCAATGAAAATTCCCTAAATTGTGGAAAAAACTCACTCTTGAAAATGCCTCAATAAAAATGACACAATAAAAGTGGCTTCCTAAAAACAAGTTTTAAATAAATAAAATAAATAGATTAGAAGAAAGGATGAGAGAAAGAAATTGTTGACCTCATTTGGTAAAAATTATGGATTAGAGTTTGAGAGACAAGTCATGAAAATGATAAAATCCTTCAATAATTAAAATTTTATTTTATTATTGCGCAGAGAGGCTCTCTACAGCCCAGTATGAGGGAGATCTTGAAATGTTTTTCGATATTATGTCAGCCAAAAATAATATTGTCGAGTATCAAGGAGATGTTGTAACGTTTGTTCCTAACAAAACAAAAGAATAATAAAAATAATAATAAATATTATGTCGACCATTAATAATAACAAAACAAAAGTAATAAAAAATAAAAAATAATTATATTATTCTTTTGAATAATATTATGTCGGCCATTAATAAAAATACATTACGTTTGAATGAAATCAATGGTTATATAATACATCAAAGATAATATACATAACAACAACAAAAAATTATAAAAACTAGAATCTGCAGCAAAGAGAGGGGAACCAATGAAGAGGGAATCTGATCAAAACTAGAACATTTCTGCGAACATGTAATCTCATTTTAAATTTAGCTCCCCACCATTCTCCATCCATCTCCTCTCCATTTTTAATTTATATAATTTAATATAAATTATATTTATATTAAACTTAAATTTAACTCCCTCACCATTCTCTAGCTCCATCTCCTCGACATTATCCTCCCCTCCTCCATGACCTCCAATTGTGCCTTCCCTCCACTCTCTCATGACCTCTAGCTATGCCTTCCCTCCACTCTTATGCGCATCCCTCGAGCTCCAATCCGCCTACACAACCCTTCCCTCCTCTGTGGCCTTCCCTTCACCCCTCCCTCCACACTAGCCCTGTAGCTCCCTGTCTCCCTCCTCTTGACATCCCTCCTCCATGACCTCCCCTCCTTCCCTCCTCCGCAACCTTAGATCCATGCCTATGCATCCCTCCAGATCCACTCTTAATTTTGGAAAACATTGTTGGCTACTTTTCTTCATGCTCGCGACCCAGGATTAGGTTTTCCTTGTGCACAACAAAACACCCAAAGATATCGTCATGATAGAGCAAGATCAGTCAGAAACACCTGTGACACGGGCACAGTCTCACCCAAGATATCTTTCCTCAATGGATAACTGCCAGAACCATGTTTCTACAGTTAGGTGAGGGATTACATTCCCCTGACGCACAACCAAGGTGCTTAATAAAGTCATATGGTTGGAGTTTTTTTACTAACTTAACAGTGAAGCAACAGTGCAACACAACCAACTTGCAACATGAATTATCCCTTAACAACAAATGAACTTGAAATAATACAAGATTCTTTCAATAATACTGGTCATTCATTAATTCAACTCCTTCCACTAATAGTGCGACATTCACTTAAGCAATAAATGTAAACAATGCAAGATAACCTACAAACATTCAACATGCACATTCAACTGACACATGATATAACATGGAAACCCATCCGGGAAAAACCACGAAAGTGCTCTTCATCTAGCATGAGAAATATATGCACCTTTCAGTCTATGACTTGACTGCATACTATTTGAGATATGTCTTTTTAACTCACAGACTATTTCTCCCTCTCATGCTCTCAGGTTTTATTATGATCTTCTTCTAACTCTCCTAGCGATCCACACACAACCTCGATCGACTCTTCTAACTACTATCTACACACTTAGCTGCAAAATGACTCCTTACAAAAACTACTATTCAGCAACCCTTCTGCAAAATGGTTTCCGCGGCTCAATAACCTTCTACAACACTACTATCTAACTTCTTCTATATCAGTGAACTACTTCCTAATTTCTTCAACCCCTATACAGACGAGTTCCTCTTATTTATAGCTTCACAAGACCATGCAGGGTTGACTACATATAGTTCATTTAGTACAGGTCATAATCAGCCGTCAAAAAATGGTTACAAGCTATCATAGGTATTACTGACACAAGGTGCTATCGGCATGAATTGCATATATTCCTTCATATGTGCGAATTCCGCTCACTTACGCTGACTCTAGCACCCACGATCTTCCTAACTTGTCGCTTTCTAGTCGTTACCCTTTTACACACCTATATATTTTATTTTCCTCTATCACGCTACTCCTTGTCATCATCTATCTCCTTCTTCTATCGTAGCTTTCTCTATTATGTGCTTCATTTCCTTCATCCACCTTCCTTTCTGTCGTGCACTTGTTTTTCCTTCCAGCGCTCACGCTTCACTTTCCTCCTTGTGTAGATTTGTTCCTATATTATTCTACACTTTATTTCTACTGCTCTTTCTTGGCCCAATAGGCCCTTAGCACTCACATGTGGCTTGTCCTGATCCACTAAGATTTTTTATGGTTATGTCACTCCCTGCTCCTTGGTGTCGACCTTATCCAGAAATTCTTGGAGAATTTCTTCTACTTGGATAATTTCCTGTCGTACCTCTTCTTTCTGGTTTTCTAATTGCACCACACAGTCGAAACCGATATGTTCCAACATTACGTCTTCTGGTGACTGAGTTATGTGGTGGATTTTCTGCTGCATAGACTGAATAATCCATGTAAATCATTCTGCTTCTACTTGATGCACTGCAACTTCTTCATTTATGTTTTTCTCCTGCTCGCACAAAGTTTTTACTTGTTCTTTTAGTTGTTTCAGCTTTATTTCCTTCGCTATATTTTCTCTTATAGGAAGCTTCTTCATATCTGCTTTGACCGCTTTTATTTGTAACTTAGTCTTTCGCAATTCCTCTACAATTTTCTCTTCTTTTTCATCCTCCATGAGCAATTCCCAAGTCCCAGATACTTTGTCGATTTCTTCCTTACATAATTTCTCTCCTTTTTTAATTCTATCAACAGCCTAAGATGTTGTTTTCTGGCATACTTCTGTCACCTCAGGAGGTGTACTCAGTCTCTACTACAATTTAAGTTCTTCAACTTGCTTCTTTAGGTTCGTCGCAATCCTATAAGCAAGCTACCTTGGTTGTTGTATCCATTTCTTCTTGGCCTTTTTCCTCCGAGAATTCTGCGACTGCGTTGTTGATGGCTTCATCCAGTGTGAGCCTACTTTGTTCCTGTGCCTTAAATTCTTACTCTTTCTACCAAAGGAGGGCCTTGTGCTTTTGAACCTTCTTGTCTCCTTCTAGTCCTGATAGTTGAGAGCACTTTTCTATATTCTTATCTCTGTCGCGGCCGCATGCTGAATGGCATATACCTCAGCCATTATTAGCTTGGAAAAATCAAGAGATAGTGTCCCCAACTCATGGGAAACATCATCAAATTCTTATCTCCCTATTTCCAAAATTTTTGCTTCTAGATCCCCCTTGAGCAGTGGTAAAATTAGTGGTTTTTCCAATCTATCAATAGGTCAGCTTCTATTGCGCCCCGCACTTGATTGATGGATTCAATAAGCCTATCAACATGCACTATGATTTTATTAGTTAAGCGTGTTTTTTTCTACTTATGTGCTTGAGGGTGGTCTGCCCCACTCCCACAACTACGTCTACAATCATGGTGATGTCTTCACCATCTAAGCTAATTGTATTGGCAGTTTTGTCAGCTTTCCTCTTCTTATGCTTTGGTTCACGTTGCTCCTTTTCTTGCACTTTATTTTGCTTCTCCACTTCCTTGTCAGTTGGTGTAGAACTGAATCATCCTGTGCAAACTCCTCATCAGCTTCTTCTTCTTCTGTTGAATCATACGATAGGGTGTCTTGTGCCTCACCCTCGCCTACACCTTGGTTCATCCCCTCTACGATTGGGATGTGCCATGCTTCAGGCTAGTCCTGGATGAAAGCTTCAACATCCTTGTCAATAATAATGAAGTATATCAGCAACGATTGTTTCTTTGGGTCCTGTCACGACTACAGTATGACATTATGGACACCATCCTGGAAATTTATAATAGGCGCATATCTATGGAATGTCACAGGGAGTAGTATATTCTGGTGTCACGCTACTTACCTTAGCGCTTCACAATGCAGAAAAAACTTGATATTTCTATCCTTTTGTTGAATCTGATCCTCTTTATCAAACCAAAGGTTATGATACTTTGCACCTTGACATAACACTGGGACCTCAAATGGCTAGTAGTATGGTGGGTCATACCAAACTATGAAGGAAATCAAAACAAGCAACCAAGAGTAATGGAATGGTGCTTTATCGTCTTCTTGCATTAGGGATGAATCGTCTAGTAGCTCATTCAATATTTACTCAGACCAATTGATTTGTACTCCTTCAGCGTAGAGTTCATCTAGTGCAACTATTCCTGCAGTGCACTCAGTGGGTCACATCTTGCGCAATAGCTTGCAAGATAATGCCTTCACATCAAACCTCACTGAATTGTCGTTTATAGAGGCAGTCAAGAATCCTCAGTTTGCACAGACATGGTCATGCTTGTATTTGACCATTGTGATCATCATCATATCCTGATCCTTTTGTAGATATGGTGCAGGGTCGATTCTTGAATGCACAAGACCCGTGATTGATGCAATTATCTCAACATCGACAAAATATGGTCTTTCAATCCACAAAAATGCTCCATGGAAGCATACCAGCAGCTAGCTTACATATTTGTTTACCTCTAAGCTTTGACCAAAATTATGCATATATAGTAAGTTAACTAGACCCTCCTGGTCTATTCCTTGAGCCCACTCCATTGGAAAAATGAGTTGTGGAACTGGCGGTGCGGCTGGAATAGTTACCATGTAATTCTCTCTTTCCATGTCATGTTTCTTCTGGGTATCATTGTCTTTGAACTTCAACTTCGACAGCTATGGTATGATATCCTTTAGCATTGGAACTCCAGTGGGGAACTTGGGTGCAACCAGGGAGTATCATGCTCGCTTCGGGAGCTTCACTTGTGGCTCCTTGGTGGAATGTACGGTGGTAGAAGGTTCCTTTCCTATAGATTAGCATTCCTCTCTCTTCTTGGTGGTGGAGATGGTGTTGATTTGGTGTACTTATGCTTCGTTCTAGACTTCATCTCCCTTACCGAAGGCCCTGATGGTCATGGAATCTTTGTGCTTGATAATCCTATCGGTATATATGGTCCTTGACTTGAATCTAGTGGATTTTGAACTGGGGCCAAAGAAGCAGTAGGAATAGTTCATGGAGCCGGTAACACCATTGGTTCTCATTCTTGCTGCACTTTCTGTTGTGCTTCAGGAGATATTACCTCTTCAACTATCAGGCAGGATGATGTGTTCGTAACATCGGATTTTTCATTGTTGTTACTGGGAATCGAAATGACCATCATCTTCGGCTCTTCACATTTGCAGACATGGGTTCGCCCTTCTTCTTTCTTTCAAGTAAAATGAATCTTGAAGATGAAGGATTATATTTATATGCAAGCACTCATCCTACATGTAATCATTCGATGGTAGAGACGTGTCTTGTTCATCACATGGGCTTCCTGTTCGACCCATTTGAAAATTTACTCGCATGCTTGATCTTTGACCTATACATGTTAGGACAGTTATGGCCAGGATGACGGATGGGACCAAAAATCACGCCATGAATTTTCCTCGGACTTGTCAAATTAATGACTATGAGCTGTCATAACTGCCTAAAGCATTTTGAGTACCTATTCTTTAATGGCATCTAGCTGTCATTCCCTCTTTTATTGTGGGATTTGTATACTCATGTCACAGACGTACGACAGAATGGTATCTTTTTCTCTCTTTTGTTTCTCTTTTTTTTTTTACCCAACCATGTCGTAACTATCATGGTTAGGTTTCAAATAGATTCCATTTATAATTCCTGTGATCAATTTCCCATCTAGCTTATGTAATTTTATTGTTCCTGCACCAGTGATGTGTGTGACCACATATGGCCCTATCCAATGTGTTTTCAATTTACCTGGATACTTCAAAAATTTGTTGTCATACATCAAAACAAGTCCTCCAACTTCAAAATGCTTAGTCTTAATATGGTGATCATGCCATGCTTTATGTCTTTGTTTTTCTATGTCT
Organism: Pseudotsuga menziesii; assembly: GCA_001517045.1. NCBI lineage: Eukaryota > Viridiplantae > Streptophyta > Pinopsida > Pinales > Pinaceae > Pseudotsuga > Pseudotsuga menziesii. The sequence continues at coordinate 199,237 of LPNX011126706.1, read as the reverse complement.
TGATGAAACCCTGTGACGAAGCGTTCCTCCTCCATTTGAATGAGCTACGACAATATTTTCTTGACAACATCCACATCGTTCATTTCAGTTCGCACAACAATTCTTAAGCTCAACACAATATATTCCATCATCACAACAACTTCTTGTCCATATACCAACCTAAATGGAGTGTGGCATATTAATCTTTTACAAGTTGTGTGATATGCCCATAGCACAAGTGAAACTTTCTGATCCCAATCATCTATGCCCATGTTGCATACTTTGGTTAATGCATTTTCCAAAATCTTGTTAAATTATTTAACCATTCCATTCACCTGAGGATGATAGGGTTTCATTTTCCTATGCTAAATAAGAAATTCTGTAGTAATCTCATCAATCAACTTATTAACAAAATGCATACCTTGATCACTTAGAATAATTTTAGGGCAGCCAAATCTTGTCACTACATTTTCAAATAGAAAATTTGCAGTGGTCGAAGCAGTACAATCTTTAACAGCTGTTGCCTCATCCCATCTGGTTAACTAATCCATTGTTGTGATAATATAGCGCACACCAATCCTTTTTCTTGGCGAACTGATAGGACCAAAAAAATCAATGACCCATTTATCAAATGCTTGTAGGGTTATCTGTAGTGCTAACAGTAATTCATCACATCTCAGTGGTTTTCCTGTTCTCTGGAAAACATCACAGCTTCGGAAAAAGTTATTAGTATCCATATGTATGGTTTTCCACCCTAATCCAGCTTGCAATATCTTGTGAATTTTTGTCTTTCCAGTGTAGTGTCCTCCTGCGACACTGGCGTGTGCTTCACTCATTATCCAAGGTCCTTCATGTTCTGAAACACATCGATGCAATATTTCATTAGGGCCCATCTTGTATAGTTGATTAGCAATCAACTCAAAATTAGCAGCTTTGACGACCAACTGTTTCTTTTGCGCAATGGTGTGTTAGATTTTTAACATTTAAGCTAGCATTATATTAGGATCTTTAACTGAGAAAATAACAAGCACAACAATCAAACACAAGAGACAATGAACACAGTGTTTTTCCTCGGGGAAACCATAAATGGAGAAAACCCTGCAACTTCCTCAGAGATAGAATCAACACCAAAAGTAAAACCCCAAAATAGTAAGATGATCTCCCGACAGAAGTAGCCTCTTTCTTTCTAGCCCCGACAACTTCTTCTCCCTCAGCTATGCGCTACAACTGAGTGTGAGTGAGTGTGTGATAAATAGAGAGGCTCACTCTCTATTTATACTAATTCCCAACTTGACAATAACTCACTAGGGTCGACTTCACTAGGTGAGTCTAACAACCCTAGGGCCCCACAACTGCGGGGACTTTAACCCTTGATCAATAGGAGGGTTACCCACAATGACTTAACATGAATTGTTTACATTATAGAAACTCCCAATTGGAGCATTGGGGCATGACATGACTCAATTAAATTACAAACACTTCCCAGAATAAACATCGAGTTACAATACATAATAAATACAAGTGAATACATTCCGAAGTTACAATTACATCAACACTCCCTCTTAACTCGAAAGGTATTCTCTTGACACAATTTATCAGCACAAGTCTTCTTCTCTATATCATTTGGATCGTCATCAAGTCCTCGTCATCTTTAAGTCATCTTCATCTTCAAGTAATATTCATATTCAAGTCATCTTGATCTGGATTTGGATCATCACTCAATCTGGATCATCATCACTAGATCTGGATCATCACTCGATCTAGATCATCTCTGGTTCTAGAACATCTCTAATGGATCATCATCACGGGTGCTATCTCTTGATTCTTCTCGTCACAAGAAGTTCTACAGATCTAGCCCTTTTTCATGCTAGTTGTAGCCCTAGCCTCCATGTAGGTCGTTTCCAGCACTTATATCTAACTCTAAGTTAGAATGGCCCGCCCAGCACTTACATCTGATCATGTAGCAACCAAACCTATAATCACATCAAAAAGGCATGCCCATCACTCACATCTGACCATGTGGGAACACATCCCACAACCTTGTTAGAAAGGCCCAACACTCACATCTGACAACCAATGTCAGAAAGGCCCAACACTTATATTCGACCATGAGAGGAACCAATCCTACCTACATGTTGAAAGGGCTCTGCACTTACATTTGATCATGTAGGAACCAATCCTACAATCACCTCAAAATGGATCTACACTTACATCTAATCATGTAGGAACCAATCCTACAATTTCCTTAGAATGGCTCTGCACTTACATCTGATCATGTAGGAACCAATCCTACAGTCACATCAGAATGGCCCTCAGTCCCAGACTGAGTATTCTTGGTAACTAACCAGGTTCCTCCATTTCAAGAATGGAATTCAGAGCTTATATCTGATCATGTAGGAACCAATCCTATAGTCACATCAGAATGGCTCAGCACTCATATCTAACATGCGAGGAACCAATCCTCTCATCATGACAGAATGTCTCAGCCCTTACATCTGACCATGGAAGGAACCAATCCTCTCACCATGTCAGAATGGCTCATGGACTCATCACTTCCCTTTGAAGGGAACCTCAATTTGGAGAACACCAAGATTCTCCCTAAAGTACTCAAACTTCACTCTAGCCAATGGCTTTGTCAACACATCAGCTATCTATTCATCCATCGCAACATACTGAAGCTTCACTGCTCCTTTCTGCACCATATCCCTAATATAATGATACTTGATCTTGATATGATTTGACCTATCATGGAACACCGGGTTCTTCGATAACTTCGCACAACTCTGGTTGTCTCAATATATATAAGTAGCATCCAACTGGAGATCAAATAAATCAGACAGTAGCTTCCTCATCCATACTACCTCACAACTAGCTGAACAAGATGTGAAATACTCTACTTCAGCTGTACTCAATGCCACACAGGATTGCTTCCTGCTAAACCAAGAGATCACACCTGATCCCATACCAAAGCAACACCTTGAAGTGCTCTTCCTATCAATGGCACTGCCTGCCCAATCTGAATCAACATAACCATCTAGTTTAATCTTCTGATTCACCTCATACTTGAGCCCATAATCAACTATACCCTTTAGGTACCTCAGAATATGCTTTGCAGCAATCAAGTGAACATGTATCAGATCTGTCAGGAACTGGCTCAAGGTGTTCATAGCAAAGCAAATATCCAGTCTTGTGTTCATTAGGTACATTAAGGACCCAATCATCTGACGATACATTGTAGCATTAATCACTTCTGATGAAGAATCACTCAATAGCTTCAGGTTCGATGCCATAGGTGTGTTCATGGCCTTGCAGTCCATCATCCCAAACCTCTTCAGGATCTCTACTGCATACTTCCCTTGTCCGAGGAAGATTCCATCCGAATTTTGCCACACCTCCATACCTAGAAAATAGTGCAGCATACCCAAGTCCTTCATTTCAAACTCGGCAGCAAGTTTCCTCTTTGTATTAGCAATCAACCCATCCATTCTTGTTACAAACAGATCATCTACATACAGTAGGAGTATCATTGGGTTTCCATCTTCAACCTTGTAGTAAAGGTTGGAATCTTCTTTACTTTTGGTAAAGCCCAAACTGGATAGAAAGCCATCAATTCTGTCGTACCATGTCTGGGGTGCCTGTTTCAAACCGTATAGGTCTTTATTCAATCTACACACATGAGACTCCCTGTCATGTGTCTCAAAACCGAGTGGCTGCTCTACATACACTTCCTCTTCCACTACACCATTCAAGAAAGTAGTCTTGACATCCATTTGGTGTATCTTCCATTTCATCACTGCAGCCAAAGAAAGTACTGATCTAATGGAATTTTATCTGGCTACAGGTGTAAAAGTTTCTTCATAATCTATTCCTTCTTTCTGTGAGAATACAGAAGCCATGAATCTTGCTTTATATTTCTCTATGCTTCCATCTGCAGCATGCGTGATCTTGTGGATCCATTTGGAAGTTACAGCAGACTTCCCTTCTGGTCTTGGGACAACATCCCAAACATCATTCTTCATGATCGATTAATACTCTTCGATCATAGCATCCTTCCATTCTTTCCTTTCTACCACTTCTTCATAGTTGGAAGGTTCTTTATTGATAAATTCACATAATAAAGCTACATACCCGGAGCAGGAGCTGGTCCTCTTTCTTTCTCTTTGATTTTCTTCTGGAGCCCCATATCTTTCTGCACCTTGGATAGCTTCTCGTACGCAAGCACGTTTCCTCTTATGAGGATTTTTCTCTTGAGGTGGATCTACAGGTTCTTGAGGTTCTTAAAATTCTTGATCTTCTTCTTGAGTTTCTTCGTTCATGGTTGTGTCATGAATTCTGGGTGCTTCTGTTTCTTCATGATCTTCAGCAGGTCTCTTTCTAGATTTATTGTAAGTTGAGTCTTCGTCAAATGTTACATCCCTGCTGATGTCAATATTCTTGAATCCTAGGAATTATATTCTATAATCCTTCGAGCTTTCAGAGTATCCCACAAATATACCCTTCTTTCCTGAAGGATCTAACTTTTCCCTCTTTTCTTTCGGAATGTGTATGTACACTGGACAGCCGAATATTCTGAGATGGCTGAATTTTGGTTTCTTCCCGGAAAATACTTCTTTAGGTGTCTTGTTATCGAGTACTCTGTGTGGAGTACGGTTCTGTACATACACCATTTTTCTGGAAGCTTCTTCCCATAGATGCATGGGAATATCTTGATCATGAAGCATTGCTCTTGCAACTTCCATGATCATTCTATTCTTCCTTTCTGCAACCCCATTCTGTTGTCTATTATATGGAGTGTATAAATCCCTCTTAATCCCTGAATCTTTGCATAACTCTTTGAATTCATTTGATGTGAATTCTCTGCCATTATTTGATCGAAAGTTCTTGATCTTCTTTTCTGTGTGGTTCTCGATCAAGGCTTTGAATTCCTTGAACTTGCTGAAAAGTTCATCTTTGTTCTTCATAAAGTGTATCCATGTCTTCCTAGAAAAATCATCAATAAAATAAACATAGTATACATACCCGCTTAAATAATTGGATTACATTGGACCGCATACATCGGAGTGAATGATTTCAAAGATTCCTTTTGCTTTGCTTTCGCTACTTGGAAATGTCTTCTATGTGTTCTTTCCTTTTGCACATCCTTTGCAGACTCCATCATGTTTTGACTGTATTTCTAGAAGTCCTTCAACAGCTTTGCTTGCAAGTGGTAGTGCTCTGTAGTGCATATGTGCAAGCCTTCTATGCCAAAGTTCATTTGGCTCTACTATGTCATGGAACAAAGCTTGTTTTGGATGTTCCTTCAATTTGTATAATCCTCCTTCTTGTTCTCCAATTACTATTGCATCGTCAATAGTCTCTCCTCTTAGCCACATGAGGACCTGGCCATCTGCAAATGCAACCCTCATGCCTTTTGCATCTAGTGCCGATATGGAGAGAATATTCTTCTTTAGTCCTGGTACAAACAAGACATCCTTCATTTTCATAAACTTTCTAGAGTCTAGCTTGTAGGAGGATTAACCACTACCTTTTATGGTATATTGGTAGTCATCCCCAAGTTTCACCTTATGGAGTGAATTATGTTCGAATAGTTTCTCAAAATATTCCTTGAATCATGTCATTTGTTTGGAAGCCCCACTGTCAATAAGCTAATATTTGCTTCCATGTGTGACAGTTCCCGTGAGAGCGAATATCGGAACATATTCTTCATCACTTGAAGAGTCTTCAATTTCTTGTTTTACTCTCTTTCTGGGAGGATCATCATCCTCAGTAGTGTGAGTATGATGTCTTCTTTTGGAGTTCTTCTTCTTCTTAGATCCACTCTTATTCATGGGAAAATTTCTAGCAAAGTTTCCTCTTCATTCACATGTATAACATCTAAGTTTGGATGGATTCTTTTTCACAAAATTATCTTTCTGATGAGAATGCTTACCTTGGTGATGATGATTTTCCCTTATACCTTTCTTGGAGTGTACTGTGAGAGCTTGATCTTCACTTCCCATATTTTCTTCTTGAGCTACTATCCGAGCTTCTTCTTGTGAGCATTCTTCCCATAGTCTACTGAACTTGATTAGCTTCTTCCTAGCACAGATTCCTTGGATGAAAGAATCTGATGATCTAGGGAGACCGTTCAAGGTTGTCATCACAATTTTTGCATTCTCCACTTCTTCATCTACTGCTTCAAGTTGTTCTTTGATCTAGTAGATCCTTGTAAAGTATGACTAGATGTTCTCCTCATTTTGTATCTTTACATTCTTCAACTGGTTCCTCAAAGTCATCTTCCGGTTTATGTTCTTCCCTTCAAACAGTTTAGGGCATCAAACATAGCTTTAGGTGTCTTGAGGGAGGACACCAATGGTATGAGGTGATCCTTGATTGAATCAGAAATAATCCTCTTAGCCATAACCAACTTCTTCTTATGTAATTCCTTAGCCTCATCTTCCTCTGGAACTGGAACCTTCTCATTGATGTAGGAGTCCAACTCATTTTCTTCCAGGACCAGGAAGATCCTATACTTTCAGGATCAAAAGTTATCATCTCCCTCAAGATTTTCATCAAGCTTGGTATGATGAGACATCTTAACTAAGAACCTCAAATGGAAATACAAAATATTTAGATCTTACCAGGTCAAGATGTCGGATCTGGATTTGGAGCTGAATTTCTGCAGTGCTGGTTCAGGATCAGATTAGGGTTTGAATTTCCCGGAGTTCTATCCAACCAAATTCTTCGATCTTGATCTCTAAACTTTGATTTTGAGGAGGAGATCAATCTAGGCCTTGGATCACTCAAAAATTCCACTTCTATGGAAAGCCCTAATTTTTGGCAGTAGTGTCAAGTCCAAAACTGAAAAAACTCAGAATCAGATTTTGTTTCGACAGAAAGATGCACCCTAGGAAGGAGAGTCAACTCAACCTTCTTTTGCTGAAAATCTATGGAGAGAGATCCAAAAAGTAGGAAGCCCTAGTTTCCGCAGCTACATAGTGTCTTCTTTTCAGGTTAGCTCTAATACCATGTTAGATTTTTAACATTTAAGCTAGGATTATATTAAGATCTTTAACTGAGAGAATAACAAGCACAGCAATCAAACACAAGAGACAATGAACACAGTGTTTTTCCTCGAGGAAACCATAAATGGAGAAAACCTCACAAATTCCTCAGAGATAGAATCAACACCAAAATTAAAACCCCAAAACAGTAAGATGATCTCTCAACAGTAGTAGCCTCTTTCTTTCTAGCCCCAGTAACTTCTTCTCCCTCAGTTATGCGCTACAACTGAGTGTGAGTGAATATGTGATAAATAGAGAGGCTCACTCTATATTTATACTAATTCTTGACTTGACAATAACTCACTAGGGCCAACTTCACTAGGTGAGTCTAACAACCCTAGGGCCCTGCAACTGCGGGGACTTTAACCCTTGATCAATAGGAGGGTTACCCACAATGACTTGACATGACTTGTTTACATTATAGAAACTCCCGATCGGAACATCAGGGCATGACATGACTCAATTACATTACAAACACTTCTTGAAATAAAAATCAGGGTACAATACATAAGAAATACAAGTGAATACATTCTAAAGTTACAATTACATCAACATGGTGAACCCTTTAGGTGCATAACCTGTACTTAAGAAGATGATGATATCCTTATACAGGTCATCAAACATGGTGATCGCAAATAGCTGTGCATCAGGCAATTTATCTTCCAAGATGTTTGGCTCTTCACCAATTTCTATCCTTGACAAGTGATCAAGCCCCAAATTCAGTCGACCGAGTTTAACAATGACTTCAAAATCAAATTCTTGAAATAGGAGGAGCCATCAACAGATATTCCTCCCCAACACTGGCTTATTGACTAGATATTTTAATGTCGAAAGATTAGTGTACATTTTAAAATTTCCACCCAACAAATAGTGTCTAAATTTTTGTAGCGCATATACCATGGCGAGTCCTTCTCTTTTTGTCGTAGTGTAATTTTTCTCTGTCATCAAACGTTTTCTGCTAGAAAAAGCAATAGGGTGATCAATAGCGCCATCACCCGATCGCTTTAGAACTATGCCAAGCACGAAAGATGATGCGTTAACAAGAACATGGAACTGCTTCTTCCAATATGGAAATACCAATATTGGCACGGTAGTCATCTTTCCCTTTACCTTGTCTAAACTTTCCTGACAACTTTCTGTCCACTGAAACTTTGCATCTTTTTTCAAAAGTTTCACCATTGGAGCAGTTATCTCTACATATCCTTTGATAAATTATCTATAATAGCTTGTGTGTCCTAGCATTTATCTAAGTTTGTTGATTGATGTAGGTGGTGGTAACTAAAGAATAATCTCAACTTTGGTCGGATCAACCAAAATTCCATCGCGACACACTACATGTCCTAACAATACACCAAATGGTGCGCAAAAAATACATTTCCTTGAGTTTAGCGCGATCTGATACTGGCGAAAACGCTCCAACATCATGAATAGAATTTCAATATGGTATCTTACAAGACCAAACATAGTCCAATCATCAAAGTAGACTTCAAGAAATTTATGTATAAAATCTTTAAAAGCAAAAACTACTATTCTAGAAAAAATAGGAGGATTCTTGAGTCCAAAGGGCATTACCTTTTACTGATAGCATCCCAATTTTGTCACAAAGGTCATTTTGTTTCGATCCTCCTTTTCTATTTTGACTTGGTGATAACCATAAAATACATAAATAAATGAATACACATCATGTCCTCCGACGCTTTCAATTACTTCATTCGTGAATGGTGTTTGGAATGGATCGTATAAGCATGCATCATTCAGTTTTCTTAGGTCAACACAGTTGTCTTCTTATCCTGAATTACTATAGGACCGATCCATTCTGATTCTTCAACTTGTTCAATGATTCCTACGTCTAACATTCGGTATAACTTACCTTTCACATTTTCTTAATACCTCAGATTCAACCTATATGGTCATTGTTTAACTAGTTTTGCATCTGGTTTCACTGATATTTTCCTCTCCACCAGATCTCCTACTATTCCCTTCATTTTGGAGAAGTTGGTAGGGAACAGATCCTGAAATTCATGCAACAAATCTGTGATTTTTTCTATTGTTTCCTCATCCCAATAATCTCCAATATTGGACAACTTTAGGTTTTCCTGCGAACCAATGTTGACTTTCTTAATTTGAGCAGATTGAGGAATTGTTCCATAGAAATACCACTTCCTTCCACCTCGTGCATACCCTCTAAATCTGGTATGTTAAGGTTGGTTGGATCATCATATAGTTCTTCGACCATATTGTAACAAGCCATCCAGTGCTGGATTGTCACACTGCACTAGTGGGAATTTGCACTTCGACGGGTATTTCAGCAAATATTTTCTCTTTTATCGTTTGAAGCACAGCATCGACTATTGGCTTCTCATTAGCAAATTCAAATGTGTGTGTTAATTATTTAACTACCTCCTCCCAATCCTGATTTCCATGTCATAACTCCATCGATGTATACCAACTCCTAGGTGTCATTTCCAATGTTGGTATGAAATGATGGACCCATTACTGTCATGGGTATTCTGCAAATGTCGTGTGACACTGATTGAGGTGTTCGACAAGGTTTGATAACCATGTGTACTTCTGACCCGAAACTATCATTTCTTTGTCGAATCTGACCTCCAGCAATATTTTCCATTGTGGTCATTCAAATATAGATTACTTATGTGCCCCCCACCATCTAGTAGGCGTAGCTTTTAGAAAAAAGTATAATGCGGACAAGAATTGTGGTTCTATTACCATTCCTTCAAACTCAATTATAAAAGTCGCAAGATTAGGTAAGCCCTCATATATGGGTAACTCCCTCGACTGAGCCTCCACCCATCGCACAGACCTAGTAATCCTGGCGCATATCCTCGTAGATACGTCATGCAGTCTGTTTTTCTGATTCTCCAATGCCTCTCATGAATCTGATGTGCATGAGCTAGTACCCCGTTGTAAAGGAAAGTTTCCTATGGCTAGGGTTTAATAGGCCATCAAGGTATTGGGGTTGAAATGTGGATGCAAATGGTTATGCAAGTAAATATAAACAAGATTCAAAGATTAGAATGGTTCATACCTTAACAAACAAAGGTTGATCCAAGCATCCCTTTAATCCTCTTATTGCTCCTCTCGCTCTTCTTGCTCCAAGAGACCTGCAAAATGAATTATACCTTCCTCAAACCAATATGACCACATATAAATAAATGATAATTAAATAAACATGAAATAATGATCTGACTAACATCATCATATGATCATAAACAAATATTCAATCACTGGCATTGAACAAGTATTTGGGAAGAATAATAACATCACATATTTATTAATCTTGAAAACAAGTACAAGTATACCTTCTCTTTAAGTTGGGCACCTCATGAAACCTTGATCTGGTTCTGTTGGTTCTCTTCTCCAAGGAACTCAGCCTCCAAGTTCTGCAACACAAGGGGATGATCACTAGGGCAAAGGTGTGGGCAAAGAGAGTCCCAATTCTTCCAGCATGACAATGCAAAAGTTCAAGTCCCCTCTCATGGACCCCCCTACCTATATTTATATGCTTCTGAAGAGATAGGGTCAAAGACAAAGTAGTTACAACTGAAGGAGTTAGTTGCATAACTAACCAAACTACCCAAATTTTGAAAAACGTATTTCTTTGACATTTTTAGGAGGAATACGCAGGTTACGAAGACATCACTCGTGTATGCAGTAGGTATACATGGGTTTCAATTCAAAAATTTGTGTATTTAGGGAATACACGAGTATTATATATAGAAATTCGTGTACCATACACGGGTTTCGTTAAGGAAACTCGCGTATACATAAAAAAAAATATCATTTTTAGGGTACTTATAAGCATTTTCAGACTTTGGTGTCTTCTTGAAAGTTTTAGCTAACTGAAATATATTTCCAACAGTGTAGAGATGAGGTAAAATGGAGTTAAAAAGATCAATATATGGGTCCTCCAAGTTAGGTGTTTTTTCAGTGACTTTCATGAAGTGTCATCATGGAAGTGTCGACATGCAACGAAATCATGGGAAAGTGGTCACAGGTAGAGATATGTCATTTTGAGCTATAAAATATTCCCCCTAATGTATGAGGTTAGAGGGGAAGATGATAGCTGAAATAAATTATAAAGGAAACAGCTGAGTATGGAGAGAGCAGAGAATCCAAGATCGAAAAGCTCGAACAAAGGTACCTGAAAGAGAGATAAATGTCAGACAAAACTAATCTCTGGGACATACAAGTTCATATACAAATCATCGCCATAAATATACAATTGGATCCAACATATGTATAACTAATGAAACTATCATGGTTGCTCAATATGCAAAAAGGCACCATATCAAATATAAAGGAGCCATGGCCACAAATGAACAAGGTGGATCCATACTCGGCAATCGATCATAGCCACAAAAATACAAGGTGGATCTATGTCTCAGCAAAATGTCATATGAAGTGTGACAAGGTCTTGCGCATCTTGGGCAATAGCAAAAAATGATGATGCTACTGTCGGCCCAAGGTCTTCAATCCAAACTGCCCAAAAGGTACGAATCCTAACCATGCGAATAAAGGAGCTGAAGTCAAACATGGAGGACACCTTTTGATTACCGATCAATAATGAGAACCGTTAACAAACGTGAGGGAAACCACCATTAATGAAAATGGTCCCTAAGGTACCTAGTGCATTCTAACAAGTGTGAATACAAGGACTTGAATTCGAACACTTGAAGAATCCATTGAGTATGAGACATTAAGGTATTCCCACTACCCAATAGCAAGGGAAATTGCCACTCATGACTGCAATCCCCATGGTACTGTCATAAAAATATAAATCTCATTCCCAGAGCAAGATGTGTTGTATTCGATTGGAAGAGATCCATTGGAAGGAAGGAATTAAGGCATCCTTTATCATCCAACATGAGGTAAGTCGAAGACTAATTGGATCTGGAATTGGTACTGAATTTCACGACAAGGACCGCTAAAGAAATGATGTAATGAATTGATGTCAGGGAATGGCCGACACAAAAGGTCAAGGCAACTGCATAATGGCCAACAAAGGTTTAATCCTTGAACAGTGAGCACGACACAAAAGTGACTTAGGCAGCTTTGGACATAAAAATACCAACGACAAAAATCTGCAATGTAGGAGACATTGACAGATTCCCTATATAATTGGAAAAGAAACCAACCAGAGGAGTAAGAAACTTTGAATAGGGATAAGGTCAAAATACTAGGACCCAAGTGTTGATAGACTCAAAATGGGTGCCTTGTTAAAGGAAACAAGACTTTCTTCCATGATGTAAAATACATGTGAATGAACTTCCCTTCCCCTCTTTCTTGTATAGGTATAACGATTCCAAGAAAGCAAACTTGGGACCTTCTTCATTTTTGGAAAGCTCGAAGAAGAGACAGAAGAATGTTTAATAAAGCATTGATTCGTGGATTTTACAAGCCCAAACTAGTACATGATTGACGGTGTTTTCATAGTTTAGAGAGTCTGAAAACTCCAAAGAAGACTCCAGTGGGGTTCTTTTTTGTCCAATTTAGTCTCCTGAGGCCGGAAAGGTATAAAACAACCCACAGAAGAACTCTCTTAGCTTCTAAAGAAGTAAGGCGCACCTTTTTCATACTTATTTGAGGAGGTTTGAAAAAGGTTAAATTACCACCTACCCAACGCTCCTTTAAAAGTAGCATATAGCCTGATTTTTACGAGTGTGAAGGAAGGCAAGATCACTCGGAAAGATCCATTTGATTATGAGAAATGGGGCTTACAACAGTAAACTAGATGCTTTGTTCTTTAGGATTTAACGAGCATGACAAAGACATAAAGTACACACGGAATATTTTTCATGTCTAGGTATAGAGCATGAAAAAGAGAAAACTAAGCTCATACAGGGGGTTCCTTTTCCATAATTTTAGTCCCTCAAGTCCGGAAAATTGATAAACCTATGCCTAAGAATACTCTTCTCAATTCTGAAGAAAAGAGAGTGTTCCTTTCTTGGATTATTCCACATGGTCTGAGAAAGTGATAACCTACCACAGATGTGGATGCCCATTCACATATTCTTAACGAGCTTGAACGGACAAGTTCACTCAACAGTCAAGTCTATTTTGAGGAGTTAGACCTGGGCCTAAAGAAACTCAATATCTTTCTGGTGAAGTTTTAATGAGTCCTGAAAATTCAACTCGCGGCCTCCTTATTGTTTTTAACGAGCTCGAAGGAGAGAAAAAAGAATGTTATAAATGCGAGGAGACGAGTGTCAGGGGAAAGAAAAACTAGTGCCAAGCGTGAGGAACAAACCTATGCATAATGCAAGGAACATGAGCAAGATAAATACACTCGGGGAATGTCTCCTCAAGGTAAAGGGTGTCAAGTTGCAAAGGAAAAATGATACAAGGCTTAGCAACAATGAGAACAAAAATGAGGGCTTATACAATGAGCTAAAAGTGTGGAAGCCGACATCAGGCTCATAAGCGCGAGTAGGGCACATACAAATGCAGTTACAACTTGAAAAACAAGGCGAGGCCAGTAAACAGTTGTGAATCCAACTACAAATCCTGTCTCCAAGAAACAACAACATCAGAATCACATTCAGAAGAAAATATCTGATGTAGGTCACTTTGGCAAGAACACATGTGACTTTGCTATCTTCTACAAAAGGTGAAGTCAAGGTAGAATCAACCGAAGAATATTCTATAGCACCAAGGCTTGATGGTTTATAATCAGTAAGATCAACCTCATAAGGAGAGCAAAAATAAACAAGGGAAATAGAGTCTATAGGAACAAACTCAGTATCACGGAAGTTGAAAAATTCATAAGAAAAATCAAACTCATCAGGATCACTGACTTGATGTTCAAAGGAAGAGTCAAAAGACTCAACAAGACCAACATCAGAAGAAAATTCAGGCTTACTAGGCAAATCAGGGTTAGACTTAGTCACAACTGAACCAACATCCAATAGAAGATCAGACTATATCGAAGACTCTAGGAAGAATTCATCCGAAGGAAGGAGATCATCTGAGATAGGACACATGTCTAAACTTTCAAATGGATCGACGGAGTAGAGAGCAGGCTCCATGGTCTGTATAGGATGAATCACGTGTTCAAATGCTAGGACCAAGTCCCGAGAAGGTAAGCATGAAAACAGAGGCTGCTTCTCAGTAGCAATTGAACGCAAAGGACATGAGGCCACATAGCTCACCTATGGCGGGGTAGTGTATATAGAAACACTGGGATTCAATAAAGGAAAGACCTGTTCTATAGTTGGGTCAGGAGAAGGATCAAGAAAATCCAACTGATCGATAGTGATAATTTCTTTGCCATGATTAAAATACATCACACGAAATAATGTTGACACCACAGCTTGCATGGCATAGACATAGTCATGTCCAAGGAGCATATTGAAGTCCAAGGGGTCTTCTATCACCATCAAGTCAACTAAGATAGTATTCCCACCCAAAGTAATAGGTGTTTGAGAAATAATTCCCAAGTATATACAAGTTTTTCTATCAAATTCCAGTAACTGACTAGAAGTCGACACAAGGCTGGGAGATCCCATGCCTCGCCAAGCATGAGTAGACAAGATACTAGCTGAGGCTTCTTCATCAACAATACAACGAGCAATCATGTATGGTTCAACTTTGACCTTTATCTGGAAAGGTGTATCAGAAGGAAGGCGTAGCTCAACTAGGCTATCCCAATTAAAGGAAGCAATTCTAGAGCTTGGTGGGGGTTGATCTGAAGCAAGTTCAATGCCCCCTTGTTCAGTAAGTTTTGAACTGGCAGTGAAGAAAATGTGACTAGCAGACACTTGACTCTCCAAAGGAAGAGTGGGATTGATCAAAAATGGAATCGATTCAACTGCTTCATGAAAGTCACCCTCCGAAGGGAGAGTGGGATTGACCAAAGGTGACATTGGTTCAATCACATAAGGATCACTCTCTGAAAGAAGAGTGGGATTGACCAAAGCTGAGATTGGTTCAACCATAAGATCAACCAAAGGTTGAGTAGGTTGTTGAGAAACTATAGGCTATTCAGGAGAAGGAAATTCTTGAGTATCGGACAACACTCTTCGCACCTTTGCGATAGCAAGGCATTGGTAAGTAAGATGATCTCCCTCACATAGCTTACAAGGGAACTTAATTTTTCCTTTAGAATGACTAGTTTTCTCAACGATGTCAACATAACTAGCAGTGGCAGACTGTTTTCTCTTAGCATGACCTACAGAGGCTAAGAGTTTTCCCCCAACATGACCTACAGAGGCTGGGTGACTGGGTCCAACCTGACTAAGAGAGGCTGGTTGTTGAAAAACTTCAAAATGTTCAAAAATGAGAGGACTATGAAGCCAAACGCTTCGCACTTCCACGATAGAAGGAAATTTATAAGTAAGGTGGTCTCCCTCACAAATATTACAAGGAAACTTGGGCTTGTGCTTTTAACGGGTAGTATTTTCAACAATGTCAACATGACTTGCAATGGCTGACAGATTGTCTTCAACATGAACCACAGACGTTGAGAGACTACCCCCAGCATGACTTGCAGAGGCTGAAAGACCAGGTCCAACATGACCTACAAAGGTTGGATGGGCACCACCAGCATGAACTACAGAGGCTAAATGGTTAGGATCAACATCCTTTGTAGCATTTGAGTGTGAGCCCCCAGCATGAACTTTAGAGGCTGGGTGGATGGATCCAACATGACTTGCAAAGGTTGGATGGGGAGGTTCAACTTCAACATCAAAGGTTCAACAGGTTCCCTCAGCATGAACTGCAGAGGCTGAGTGACTAGATCCAACGTGACCTGGAAAGGTTGGAAGGATCCCACAAGCATGGTCTACAGAGCCTAGATGGTGAAGATCAACTTGACTTGCAGAGGTTGAGTGCTTAGATCCAACATGACTTGTAGAGGTTGGATAGATGCCCCAAGCATGAAATACAGAGGCTGGGTGGTGAGGTTCAACTTGACTTGCAGAGGTTGAACGAGTGCCCCCTTGCTTATGTGCCTTCTTCCTATTCCTCCTTCTTTTACTCCTTTTAGACTGTTGGTTACTAGTATCAGTACTTTCACCGCATGAGGTAGAAGGAAGAGAAGAATCAACTATAGGTGAAGGGGAAGTAGTGTTTTGATGCCCTTGATATAAGGAGGTTACTTTAGAAGCATCAAGAGCATTCAAGATAGTTGGAGTGGAAAACAACCACACCGGTATCGCTTGGGTGAATTCAGGTAGATTCAAGGTGGCCATCAAAGGAACACCAACATTCCCTGTGAGAGGAATAGTATAAGGAGTTCCCAGGATGGGGATCTCTTGATTGGTGTTCAAAGGGGTTTTAGCCATAGTTTAAAATTAGGAGACAAAGTCTGAGGTTGACTGGCAACAAAAAATACAAAGCACACACCTAGAGGCACACTAAGTACAAACAAAGCACACAACACTCACTAAAAATTTCCTAAAGCCAAACAGAAAAACAGGTATAAGCTATGCTTTCGAGAAGAAATTTGATAGTTACTTGGCATCCCTGTATATGTTCTTAGGCACAAGTGGAGGAATCACCCACCGTCCTCCCACACCTTCTACCAGGGTTACCTTCCAAGCCCGTCCAAGGTCAACCAGAAATAGCCTTTCGGCGTACCTATGTATGAACCCTAAATGTCAAATAGACTAAAGGCTACCTTAACTATATTGACAGTCTGGGGGGACAGTCGCAAGCCTGATTTGTATGCCTGGGAAGGGTATCAAAGCCAGAAACCCTGTCTAAGATAGAATCCCCAGATGCGCAAAAACCTTGTTCTACGCTTTGGTAAGGAATCGAAGGGTTATCTCCTTAGTCCAAGCCTCCACGCGGCCTCGTGCTTAACTCCCATTTGAGAGGAGCTTCCCAGATATAATCAACATAGAAGAGGATTTACCTAGTGATCACTAGCCAACTACATCTGAATTTAAACACTTGTGTGGAGTTTAAACTCCCTATCCCACAAGTCTAGCCTGAGCTAGTTGGTGTATGACCCTATAAAATAAAACTTACTAATAATTTTTAAATTATATCGTTCATTTTAAAAGGTTGTTTTTAGTCAGAGGGTAAATGACGTGAAACTTATGTGGTTTTTTGACTCAAATTTGAAACAAAATGACCAAGCAAAGAGAAATGAAATGCAAAAAGAAAAAACTATTCTCTTTCTTTTTCAAATAGAAAATTGAAAGCCACAAAAGAACAATTTCTTTTTATTTTTTTCATTTTCAAAAACAATGATATGCCATGCAATCTAGACTAAAAAACTAATCTAAATGCATATAAAGAAAACATGTTTTTTTTTCCTTTTTCTTTTATAAATGCAAAATAAAAAATAGCCTATCAACTAATGCAAGCAAGTACTGTAAGCAAAGCAAATAGAGAACTACTCTACACCCCACAGACAAACCCTAGGTTTCCCTAAAGTTGGATATAACCTCTCTTGGAAGGAAAGCTCACAAAGGTAAACAAGCCAACAACTTTGGAATGAAGAGACCAAGCAAATAATAATGACATAAACAAAGGTCAAGAAGTCCCAAGAATCAATCTAAACCTACAAATAGAGGTTGCTCAGTACCTTGTTCAACAAGGTCAAGCCAAAGAAGGAGGTGGGGGGAAGGCAGCAAAAACAAGTTCAAAGACTTGAAAGAGACTTACAAGATAGACAAAGAGCACCTAACAGAGATAAAGTAACCTCTCAGGAGTCATGCACATGCATAGGACCCTTGAAGACCCTACAAACAGCCCTCAAATCACCCAAAAACCCTAGAAATGATGAAAGAACACAAATTCAGGTGCATACGCGGGTTTCCTTAAGGCAGGTTGCAGGTAGTACAAGTCACATATACAACATAGACACGCTACTGTTTAGCCGAAAAGTCGCGTATGGGTGACAAAAAGCACAAAAAGGTCAAAAACTGACCTAGGAAGGCAGGAAAGGTGTTCCAACAAACTCAAAAGGTGTTCCTAACTTGTAAGAAGGACCTGAAACCTTACAAAACACTAGAAGAAAAATAGAGAAACCCCAAACAGAGAAGGCTCTCCCCAATGGAGTCACCAGTTCTCTTGTAAAGGAAATTTTCCTATGGCTAGGGTTTAAGAGGCCATCAATGTACTATGGTTGAAAGGTGGATGCAAATGGTTTTGCAAGTAAATATAAACAAGATTCAAAGATTAGAATGGTTCATACCTTAACAAACAAAGGTTGATCCAAGCATCCCTTTAATCCTCTTCCTGCTCCTCTCGCTCTTCTTGCCTCAAAAGACCTGCAAAATGAATTATACCTCCCTCAAACCAATTTGACCAAATATAAAGAAATGATAATCAAATAAACATGAAATAATGATCTAACTAGCATCATCATATGATCATAAACAAAGATTCAATCACACATTGAACAATTATTTGGGAAGAAGAATAACATCGCATCTTTATTAATCTTGAAAACAAGTACAAGCATACCTTCTCTTCAAGTTGGGCACCTCACGAAACCTTGATCTAGTTCTACTGCTTCTCTTCTCCAAGGAACTCAACCTCCAAGCTCAACACAAGGGGATGATCACTAGGACAAAAGTGTCGACAAAGAGAGTCTCAATTCTTCCAACATGACAATGTAAAAGTTCAAGTCCCCTCTCATGGACCTCCCTACCTCTATTTATATGTTTCTAAAGAGATAGGGTCGAAGACAAAGTAGTTACAACTGAAGGAGTCAGTTTCATAACTAACCAAACTACCCAAATTTCAAAAAACGTATTTTTTGACATTTTTAGGAGGAATACATGGGTCGCACAGACATCAGTCACATATGCAGTACCTATACATGGATTCCAATTCAAAAAGTTGCGTATTTAGGGCATATGCGAGTATTATATATAGCAATTCGCGTACCATATGCGGGTTTCGTTAAGGCAACTCGCATATACATCAAAAAATATCATTTTTAGGGTAGTTATAGGCATTTTTAGACTTTGGTGTCTTCTAGAAAGTTTTATCTAACTAAAATATATTTCCAACGGTGTAGAGATGAGGTGAAATGGATTTACAAAAATCAATATAAGGGTCCTCCAAGTTAGGTATTTTTTCAATGACTTTCATGAAGTGTCGCCATGGAAGTGTCGACATGCAACGAAATCATGGGAAAGTGGTCATAGGTAGAGATGTGTCATTTTGAGCTATAAATTACCCCCCCATCTCAGGTTCCCATCCTTTGTATAATTTATGTAATTATCTTTTAAGGAAGTGACATTATAAATATGCTCCAGATAATCACCTTGTCCTTCACTATAGACTGGTTCAACATATCATTTCCCCTCAAGTGGGTCAATGGGTGAAACTACCCTCATTTATGATTGCCTGATTGTCAATTTCCCAATATATCCCCAGAAGCACAGGATATGGGTTCATGTCATCGACAATATCGATAACTTCAAAATATGCAAATGGTCGTAGCCCCTCAACTTCGACCAAAACTTGACTTAACCTACCAATCGGTAGGACCTTCGCCCGATTCACAAGCCTCAATTGGACCCTAGATCCAGTATAATATAATCCATGTCGTAATTTCCTATCTACGCATTCATTCTTAACTCAGGGCAATTTTTTAATTTATTTCTAACATGGTTAACTATTCTTTCAGGTTGTGACTCTAATGATGTTGCTTCTATAAGTGCTTGTAATTCTGCAACAACATCTTTATCATGGATTAGCTCCAAGAAAATTGAAATAAATGACTTGAGCTTACTAACCTTGTTTGTAACCTGCTTCCAAAATATATGTTGAAATCATTCAAGCATCTCCCTCACTTTGCATGAGGTCGATGCTTGTTGTGTATCTACAAACTCTGGCCGCACATCCAAAAATACTTGATTTTGTTTTTGAACATCAAATGGTACTTTCTTTTGGGCCCAGGACGAACCTGCGGTTGTCCATGTTGTATGTTCTGATATGATCCTGTCACAGCACCTCCTCGTGTTACGACAGCAACACTTGGTTCTCTGGTCTCAACATCAATCATTTGAATATTCAGGTTAGGATTCGAGTTGGGATTCTGCATGGGGTTAAGACCTCCCACGGTCTGAGCTTTCCATTTTGCAATCAATTAGGGACATTGTTCCACATCATGATCATGTGCTTTGCAATATGAACATGTCTTTGTAGGATCAGGGAAATCTCTAGCATAATGGAATTACTACCCACAGTTATAGCACACGATTTGACCTCTTCCTCCGCCAAATCCTCCTGGGCTCTATCCTCTACCTCTGAAATTTCCACCCCACTCAAGCTGAGGGTGTTGTTGTTGCAGTGGATACTAATTCTGTGGGTATTGCAGCTGATACTGTGGATAATGCATAGGCTGGTAGTGCACTTGTGCTTGTTCATCCTGAATCTGCTCGTCATTCTTCATTAGGTAGGTGTCTACTGTCTTCTCCTTTAAGAGATGATATGCTCTGCAATCTTTCTCATAATTTCCAACTGACTTACAAAATTTACAATAAAGGCTGGCTGGGGTACTTACAATCTTATGTAGGTATAGATAGTCTTCAGGGTGATGTCCTCTAGTCTGGCATATTCTACACCAGGGTAGTCCTTGGGTATTCAACAGATTAGGCACACCTAATGAAACATAGTTCATGTACGCCAGACAGTTATCCTTGTGGTTTCCATCTGTTCTACATCTTGTACACCATAAATCCTCCTAGATTTATTTTTCCTTCTTGATATCCTAAAGTTGTACCATCAGGTTAACCAACTACGGTGAAATCTGCATCATCCCTGTGCCAACATCTCTGATCGACGAGGATTCGAGCTTCATCGCTATTTCCAACGCTTTCATCTGCGACAGAATATTATGTTGCATCAAAGGGCCTCGAATGTTTGGTAACAATGCAGCGATAAACCACTCTTTACATCCGACATTTGGAAACTTACTTTGGCCATCATATTTTTAAACTGCTGGTCAAAATCCCATACAGACTCCATCAGTAATTGTTTTATCTCATTGATTTCGGTGATACACTGTGACTCAGATTTAGGTTTTATAAACTCATAAATCATCGCGACTAGGATCTCATCAAGAGTATTATGTTTGACTCTTGCTGGTACTATGCAAAACTTCATATACCAGTCCAATGCATGACCCTGTATATTCATTACCATCTACGCTTTCCTAATGTCCTCATTTTGAACTTGGTGAACCGTCCAAACAAATTCATAGAGGAACCAATGTTGCTCTGGATCTTCTACTCCATTTCCATTGAATGTAGGTAACCTAATATCTGTCCTAGCCATAGAGTTGGCATCGGGGATGTTCAATGGAAAATTTAATGAAGGTGGACTTTTTTGAGCACTAGTCACAACACTAGTAATACCAATGTTCACAGATCTTTTAGGAGATGAGGTTCTAGACCTTACCTCTAGCGATGCTCCTGGTGTGTTGTAGTCACATTCTGATTTTGGTGTCTCTGTAGATTCTTCTGATTCTTCTACTCCTTCAGAAATTGGTTGATATTCTTCCTCTTCATCGTAAGACCCTTTGTTTAGATGCGACTCAAACTTGTACTCACTTTCTCTTACCAGACTATGATTTAGTCTTCCTCCTATTGTTTTTCTTCTTTCCCCTGACCAAAATATCATTCCACTCCTTAAAAATACAGCTTCTAGTTCAACTTATGTACTTCTTGGGAATATATCAGTTCATTATTTCCCATTTTCTTTACAAGTCATCTGCGACATATCCTTTCTTCTGGATATTATGACTCAACTGCTCAATTGAAAAATTCCCTTCTCATAGACGAGTATCTTTATCCATATATTTATAGATAACAAGTACCTCTCGCGGGGTCCTTGGAAAAAATTTCTTCCAACCTCACTATACGAGGTTATCGTCTCAACTACAAACTCAGTAATATATCCTTGCAAAATACTATCGACCCAAAAATCAATAGCTCTAGATATGGGGTTACTTACACTTGCTAACTCACGGATCGGCTGAAGGCTCCACTCGACTGCTTCCCTTCTCTGAATTTTTGTCTGTTGAGTTGTCAATCTTGACAACCACCCATGCAGTGCAACAAGAAATTATGAAAAGAAGATTTCGTGAATATATGTGTATAGGTATTGGTCGAACCAATCTTCTGGGATCATTCGTAATATTCCTCTCTCCCTTTGCTCAAATGCTAATGTCTTAGACTCCATCTAATCCATGATTTCCATCTTTTTCGGATGCCACAACATTTCCCTTGACACAAATGATTAAGGTCCCAGCAACAAAACCATTTTTTGGCTACTTTTCCTCATGCTCATGACCCAGCCTCAAGTTTTCCTTGCACGCAACAAGACACCCAAATATATCATCCTGACAGAGCAAGCTCATTCAAAAACACCTTCAACACGGGCACAGTCTCACCCAATATATATTTCCTCAATGGCTAACTTACATAACCATGTTTCTGTAGTTAAGCGAGGGATTACAATCCCCTAGTGCAAAACCAAGGTGCTGGACAAAGTTGGATGGTTGCAGTTCTTTTACTAACTCGACAGTGGCGCAACAGTGTGACACAACCAACTTGTGACCCGGATTCTCCCTTAACAAATATAACAACAAATGAACTTGAAATAATACAAGATGCTTTCAATGATACTGGCCCTTCATTCATTCAACTCCTTCCACTAATAGTGAGACAGTCACTTCAGAAATAAATGTAAACAATGCAATATAACCTACAAACATTCAACATGCACATTCAAGCAACACAAGATATAACATGGAAACCCATCCGGGAAAAACCACAAAGGTGCTCTTCATTTGGCATGATAAATATATGCACCTTTCAGTCTGCAAATTGACTGTAGAGTATTTGAGATATGTATTTTCAGCTCGCATACTCTTTCTCCCTCTCATGCTCTCAGGTTTTGTTATGATATTCTTCTAATTCTCCTAGTGATCCGCACACAGCCTGGATCGACTCTTCTAACTACTATCTATGCACTCAACTACAAGATGACTCCTTATTAAAACTACTATTCAGAAACCCTTCTAGAAAATGGGTTCCGCAGCTCAACAACCTTCTACGACACTACTATCTAACTTCTTCTCTATCAGTGCACTACTTCCTAGTTTATTCAACCCCTGTACAAAATGGTTTTCTCTTATTTATAGCTTCTACAAGACCACGCACGGTCGACTACATACAATTCATTTATTACAGGAAATAATCATCCATCAAAAAATGGTTGCAAGCTATCATAGGTGTGACTGACACAAGGAGCTATCGACCTGACTTACATATATTCCTTCATACATGTGACTTCTGCCGGCTTACACCGACTCTAGCACCCACGATCTTCCTGATTTATCGCTTTCTAGCTGTTACCCTTCTGTACACTTGTAGATTCACTTTTCCTTCATCGCACTACTCCTTGTCATTTCCTATCTCCTTCTTTTGTCATGGCTTTCTCTATTATGTGCTTCATTTCTTTCCTTCACCTTCCTTTGCGTCGCACACTTGCTTTTCCTTCCTGTGCTTGCACTTCACTTTCCTTGTTGTGCTGATTTGTTCCTAGCTTCTTCTGCACTTTATTTCTACTACTCTTTCCTGTCCCAACAAAATTCCTAGAGATTTATCGTAATAGTTTTCATTGATACAGTCTCAACGTATGTGAAAAACATCAATTCCACGTAATTTACAGTCATTTCTGAGGGTTAAAGGTTTGTTTCAACTTAGTTACTATAAGATTATGTATTTTGAAATAGTATTTAGTGAAATACTATCAGTTACAATTTAGGTGGTTTTGTCAATAAAACTAATGTGTTTAATTTCAGGAAGGTCAAAATTCACCAATTTCCAATTGTGAGAAAACACTAATATTAAACTCCACCTTTTAAACATTAAAAAGCTATTCTCATTTAATATTTCTTTACTTAAAATCATCTTACTTTTGGCGACGCTTATGAAGTAAAAGTAAGTAAACAAGTGGAATAAGCAACAAAGTCGCTTAGTACCTGCCGCTTAAGAAAAGTTTGGAAAAAGTAATAATAACACTAGATGTAGCAAAGAGGCTTACTGTCAAGTCTTAAGTAAAAAGGAGATTGCTTAGTCTCTTCCGAAAAGTTTGAAGAAAATAATAATAGGTTAACATTTTAAATGGTAAAGGGATTACACATTAATGAATATATAATCCAAAATAATTAAAAAACACATTAATAAATATATAATCCAAAATAATTAAAAAACACATTAATAAACCCATAAATCTAGGAAAAGTAACATTAGATGTATAGAACAGTAAAGAAAATAGAATATTACTAATAACCAAATGGAAGCATTCTATTGTTATGAGAAAAGCATTTTATGAAAGCCTTTCTTGAATTTTGCAAGGAGACCATTATATTCGGATATTAAAATTAGAATTCATGCTTTTTGGTTGAGGAATTTTCACAAAATGAAGTATTATAAATGGTAAAATATACATAGGATTCACACCATCTACAATCGAGGGGTTTATATATATATATATATATATACTAAAAATAAGTTTATGAAAAAGAATAAGTGATGTTTATATATAAGTTGTTCTTTTAGTAAATACAGTTAATATAGAATTAATTATGTTTTTGTTAAATTAATCTTTTAAAATTTAAAATTAATCAATATAGTTAGTATATAATTGTGTTGGTATTTTTAGTAAATATAGTTAGTATAGAATTAATTAAATTTTGAATAATAACTTTTAAAATTAATCTTTTAAAATTTAAAAGTTAAAATTTAAGTCCATAAATTAAATATATAAATTAATCTTGGGAAGTTGATGTTAAATAATTTTGACTAGGTACATTTTACTAGATTACAAAATAATAAATATGTTTTATTACTCAATATCATTCAATTTACTTTTCAAAATATGATTTTGTAATATGAAAATAATGTTTTAAAAAATAAAAATCAATCAATCAATAAATAAACAAATAAATTAGTAAAATTTATAAGTGTTTTAAAGTTTGTAAAATGTTTATGTTGAAATTAGAAAAATATATTATATATCTAAATATACTTAAAGTTGATACCTATAATATTTATTTATTATTTTAATTCAAAACCTTATTTTAAAAAATGTATTTATAAAATAATATTCATAATTGATGTAATTTTGAAATGTTTTTTTTCTAACTTTGATTTCTTTAAATAATCCCTGTAAAATCATAACAAATCAAAATCAAGATAAATGCTATTATATAAGAAAACAAATGTAAAAAAACTATTAGAAAAGAAAGAAAGTATTGATAATAAGCTACATAATAAAATAGTAATATTAGTATAACTATATAGGATCTATTTAAAATCTGAGATAAAACACTGCAATCTTAATATCTTCAGAGTTTTAAAATAGCACTTCAAATCTAACCTAAGAGTTGGTGTAGGGTTAAGAAGGGAGGTCAAAGTATCCTTGCAGTTAGATCCATTCTATGCATAATTAAATAAATCCATAATATTTAAATTTGGACTTAAATTATGTAAGGGCTTTTTGTTATAGATAAAGCTTTTATCAATATTTTGTTATTAATATTGTTTGTGTAGTAAATACTCTACATTTCTAAATCCAAATAATCATTAATATTCTCAATATTTTATGTTTTAATTTATCATTTTAAGTGAAATCATTTATAAAAGAAAATGTATTAAATATATTTATCATTTTAAGTGAAATCATTTATAAAAGAAAATATATTCATAATTAAAAAGTAAAATTATTATTGAAAAGATTTTAAATGTGAAAAAAATTTAAACTCTTAAAATGTTTAAATTAGTTTGAAAAAGCGATATTTCTATCATGTTTTAGTGAGAATTTGAAAAACTTCGGGGAATAACTTATTGATTGTTGTAAGCTCCGCGGGTTCTTATGTTTCGAAAATCCGAGCGGAAGCATTGTGGGCCCAACCTTTTGTTCGCGGGTTCGCTTGTTCGTGGTTTGCGATATTTGTTTTTTCCATTGTGTCGGGTCTTGTTAAAAGCCCGAACACGAACTCCGAACAAGTCTGTTCGCTTGTTCGCATTTAGGAGTTCACGATTTGTTTTTTTTTGTTATTGTGCGTCGAGTGTTTGTAAAAGCAAGAACGTGAGCTCCCGGCAGCCTCCGATCCTCACAATTCTCGCTCGATAATACTTGGATCTATTTTATCATTTTAAGTGAAATCATTTATAAAAGAAAATAGATTCATAATTAAAGAGTAAAATTATTATTGAAAACATTTTAAATGTGAAAAAAATTTAAACTCTTAAAATGTTTAAATTAGTTTGAAAAAACGATAATTCTATCATGTTTTAGTGAGAGTTTGACAAATGTCACCTCTGGTACAGATGACTCATTCGGAATTCAGATTTTTAGAAAAAGCAATTTGTCATCCAGTTTTCCCGAATAGCGAAAAACAAGTGAGACTTTTGCGGCAAACTACATAACACCTTTTCGAAAAAGAAAACCCAAATTATAAGTTCGGAATTCGGGAATCCGGGAACAAGTGGAACGGCAAAAAAAAAGTCATTTAACGAAACGCCGAACACCAAGAAGATAATTCAGAAAAAGAAAGATAGTGAAAAATAAAAACTTTTCCGAAATGCGAAATGCCGAACAATGCTGCTGGATGACCAAAGGAATAATTCTTTTATTTTTCAAACCATTAAATTTAATACAAAATTTAGAAACTATTTTTGTCTCATAATATTTTAACAATGCATTTCAAATTTGTGGGATAAATAATAGATTCATTGAAAACTTTAAAAAAAAAACTCGATAAACACCATCGCATATCACCAATACTATTGACGGTCCAAAATTAGAATTATATTATTTTATTGGTAAATAGGAACATTAGAAAAAAGAGTTTCCAACGATATGATTCAAGCCTAAAAGTTGTTGTTGCAAGTGGAATCACACTGATACAGACAGTCAATATACTTCTCAACACTTCTATTGAAAAACCAATCTCCAGATGTTTCTGCAATGGTCTGCACAGAGTGAAAAAAATGTGCATAAGTAATTCAATTTGAAGACTTAGTTGTATGAATAATTTTACTTTGAAAATAACTAATTTAAAACATTGTTTCAAAAGTAATAGAAGGAACGAACCTTTGAATTTAATTTTGGACCTACCCAACTTTTGAACTTGGTAACTATGAGTTTAAGCAAACCATATCTAGGTTTTGAACCAAAGGCTTCAGCAATATTCATCACAAAAGTTTTTAATAGTTTGCATCGGATGTTACAGTATTTGTCACCAAAGGCTTTTGATGTTTATGTGGTCTGATAAACCTTTAAGTGCACTTATGTTGGATGCTATAATGTGTGTGCCTTACATTTGTGCATGACGGAATACATTTTTACTTTGTCTGACTCTACATTTGGGAAACTCTAATGTTCTTGTACATTGTATGATTTGATCCTCATTGTTTTTACAGATTGTCGTTGGTGGCAGAAATAAATACTCAATTAATGGTCACCTTACACAGCCGTCACGTGTCCAGAACCTTTTCCATTATGTCCAGCTCAATGTAAAAAATCCACATTTTCTCATTATGCAAGGGCGTATTACTAAAGTTCTCAACATGAAGCCTCCCAAGATCTTGTCAATGCTTGAGGAGGCAGCAGGGACAAGAATGTATGAAATGAAAAAGGAAGCTGCTCTGAAAACTCTTGAAAAGAAGCAGACCAAAGTGAATGAGATAGTTAATGTGTTGGCTCAAGAGATTCTACCTGCTCTAGAGAAGTTGAGGAAAGAGTGGGCTCAGTATATGCAATGGGCCAATGGCAATGCTGAACTTGATTGACTTAAGAGGTTTTGTATTGCTTATGAATTTGTACAAACAGAGAAATTGAAGGAGGATGCTATGGGTGGGGTTGAGCAAATGAAATCAAATATTCTAGAACTTAAGAGCAATATGGAACAATTGCAAATGGAAATAGATGAGAAGGAAAAATCAATTTCAGATTTAACTGCAGAAAAGGAAAAGGAAATGGGTGGAGAAATAAAAGTTCTATCTGAAAAGGTAGACAAACTCTCTAATGTGCTTGTCAAAGAAAATTCTGCACTCACCAATCAGAAAGAAACTCTCAAGGCTGAGCAGAAAGCTACCACAAAGGTAAAAGAAAAAATACTCCTTTTATCTTTGATTGATGATGGGCTCAATTTTCACATTCAGTCAGTTTGAACTCGCCAAGAGGACCTGCTTTTTTTTTGTTATTATTATTCTTTTGAAAGGAACAAGTGAAAAAGATGTATTAGCTGCAAAGCACGCATATAAAACTAGAGATACTTATCCATAAAACTCCGACAATTTTTTTTTTTTGTCTAACTATAGCACCTTTTCAAACTCACCACCTACTATAAAAGTCACCAGTCAACTATTGTATATTCTACTTATAGGATCCCAAATTGTTTGACTTTTATCCATCTTCAATGGTCATAAGTAATCATTTTGAGTATCTTTTAATTTGAGTACTGAATACTACCTTTCTATTTTTTATTTTTGAGAAAGTTACATTCTTTGATTCCTCCTATTTTCTTTACAAACTACTTGAGGGAAATAGCTCCTCATCCGTTCAGGTTTATTCTATCTTTTGATTTTCTTGTTTATATGCTATACATGTTTTCTCTCTCTTCTTTCTTGTTAATTTGTTCCACACTTATCTGCCCTTCTATTTGCTCATATTTTGTCAGGCAGAGAATGATGCAATGCTGTCAATGTGTTTGTTTTTCTTCTTTGATATAGCTGCATAAAAATATTCAAGACATTGAAAACTCTATCAAAGAAAGAGATGTTGTTGTTCAAAGAGTTGATGATGGAGCAGCTGATCTAAAGAAGAAAGTGGAGGATCTTACAAAGAGCTTAGAATATTATGAAAAGGAATACCAGGTATATAGTATATCAGAGAACTTTACCAGTAAGTGAGGTTGTTTATATGTTAAAATTTTAAATATCCAGTTTTTATAGTGAAAAGTATTTAATGTTCATCTATTAGAAAAGAATCAATGTGCTTTTGTGTTTTTTTCCAACTCACCAGAACTAAGATTAAATATTGAATTAAACTCTTTACATTGTTATAAGAAATGTCTATGAGCACTCTTAGGAAGAAATATAGCGTTTCTATTAAAATTAGCGAAACTTCTCTATTAGCTTATTAAGCACTTTTTATTTAGGTTAGCGCCCAACAGAAATAGCTTTAGATTAAAATTTTAAACGCCATACGACTCTTCGATGTGACCTAAAGTCCCAACGGAAAATCACAAAAAGTGCAAATTGTACCTTTCTTTTGATTTCCGCTTCCACACATTTGTCAACACGTGGGGCTCAACGGAATTTCGAAATATGCATCAGACTTTGGATCTATCATTCCCCGCTATGATCTGGACCGTTGATTACTGGACTTTGCAACCTCTGCTTTCATCCTGGTCGTTAATCCCTCATCTAATATGTGCCATGCATTGTCTGTTCATCGAACTCCACTCTATTCCCAATCATTGATTCAACTGTTACACATATATGCGAAGCTTACAAACCATACATGTGCACTAGAGCTTCTCCATTGAAATGATCATGATAATTAGATTACGATGCTCCATGGAATCGATGCTCCGCTGATGAGTCAAAGGTATCATATCTACCCGATCTACGATAACAGAAAACTGATCGAAACATACACACTGAACAGAATGTTGCTGAGAATCAGGAAAACGTACATGTTCGGCTTTGTCTGTCCCTTGTGCCAAAAGATCTTCCATTACAGCTTGCCATATCCTTTGTTCTCTCAAATGGAGTTTGGTACCCTGAAACAGCAGACAGAATGCATTAGAAGGTGGCAGCCTGATCCCAAATGTTGAAATGAGAATACCTTGAATTGAAGTTTATCTAGTTTCCATAGCGTTCTGCCACATAGTACTCTTCAATTTTTGGTCGATGTTTCTCAATTCATCCTCGCTTCCCCACATCAACATGCTCATGCAAAGAATCATGTCAATAGATCACAATTATTACCATTGAATATGGAGTTGAGGTGGAGGTCACATTGTTGATACGTGATAAAATAAATTACGCAAAATATATTGATTTGCCATACAAGATTAATGTATAGTGGGATGTAGTAAATTAAAATATTTTTAGTGCTACTCTAAATTTATTTCAGAGATAAATAGATTTTCATCCCACAGTATTTATGTGAGTAAATCATTAGGTTTTCAGTTGCTCCTTGTAGTAGGGTTACTAATTCAGTGGCTAATTTCAGAAAAGCTTCCATCTTTTATTATTCTCCAGTGCATCATCCATTCTATCTTCCTTCCTCCATTTTACGTTGAGGGATGATACAGGTGGCCCCTGACTACATTTTTGGGAATTTGGCCACTTCATAACGGGATCAAAAAACTGGGTTTTACTAGGTTCTAAGGCACCCATCGACCTTTTAGGGATATTGTATCTTGAAGATTGATTTGGTTGCAAATTTTCTACACAATATTTGTTTTAAAGCCATGGTGGTCGATACCTAATTTCAATAATGAATGCATAACTATATAATTTATCTCGAATTTTCTACTGTCAATAGGTCATTATAGAGAATATAAAATTTTGTTTCGATACACGAATATAAACTAGAAATGTAGAAGCACAACACAATAGGTTGGCTTGTCAACACTGTCTGGTCGAGTTATAGGTACAGTCTGTCTCATTTTTCATCCCCTCCTCCACTTTCTTCATGATAAACAACAAGTAGTTTGGTAATATTTTTATGTGTTTCCCATGCTTTAGCAATGCCTTTGGGTGAAGAATAAATTTGCAGTACATTAGAAAGATCATTGATGCCATTCACGATGGCCCTCTTTGAATGCCTAGTACACTGGAAATATCGTTGATGCCATTTAGGCTAGTCCTCTTTGAATGCCCAGTAAAAAATGTTGTCCAAAATATTGCCCTTTAATTTGCATAATATTTTTTGCAAAGTTTTTTTTTGTTAGGGATCAAATTTTACATAATCTACTCTACATATTAGATGTTTGAACATATGCTAAATATGCTCAATCGAGACTCATTTTTAAAGGAAATTTTAGAATTAGGAAAAAAAATATGGAATATTGAAGTTACCCATTCATGGACATGCCGGCAAGTTGAAGTTACAGATGAAATTTTCTCGTTTTCTCTTGCAGACATGGATGAAATGTGCTCTATCCCAAAAATCTCATGCATAAACTTCCAAGCTACAGTTATGAGCTTCATTGCGAGGCCTAGGTTCATGTGTGTGAGCAACACGGCCAAAGAACAACCATATGTCATCGAGATTGTAAATCCTATATTTCAAGGATTAGTCACGTGACAACCCTTTTAGTGTAAATTGTTAGCTGGCAACACTAATAGATGAGTGAATTTAATGAGCTAAGCATTGATCAGTGCCAGGTTTCTTAACCTTTGCCATAGAAAGCCACGAACCACCCTCCATGCAAAAACATGAGATTCCATTCCTCTTGATATAGTATACTATACATCAATACCTCCCCTATAATAAATTTATGGTGCGTAGTCTATAGGAAAAAATATGTTGAGTTTTGTTTCCAGTATTGCATGGTTGAAAACTTGCATGGCTCTTATTTTACGTACTATTATTCGCTCTTATGAGATACTTTAATTTGAAATACATGTTTTTTATTATTCCTATATAAAAACTAGGAGTCATGTTTATTATTAGCTCTTGCAAGAATACATTAATTTAAAATACATGTTTTTATTTATTCGTACATAAAAACGAGGAATCTAATAAGAATTCAAGTATCTTGTTATCTTTCACACAGCTCTCATATATTCATAAGAGAAACAAAATGAGTTTGTCTGGCTTTTTAGAAAATGCTTATATGCAAAATTAAACTATAGAAACCATAGTCCTATGATTATGAGCATAGTGCTAAATCTATTATGTCAGATTTAATTCATCTGGAAAAGTTCACAGTCCGGTTCATACATTCTTAAGTAAATAAAATGAAAAGTCTTTGACAGAGATCAAACATCGCTCGTCTATATAGCTTAAGTGACAGCTGAGCTTAATTTTAAAGATAAGTTCAGTTATAACATATTATTCAAATTCTTTAACAGGACATGTAGTTTGATAGAGGCCACGTCTCAGGAGTTTTCTGCACCTGTTCTTCCTGTGATATAAAGGAAGGCATATGTATATATGTATTAAACCTAATCTACCCCAGTTAGACTTAGCCTCCAGGGCGAGTTTCTCAAAGAAGAACTAAGAGCATGAGTAAACCTGAATTGGTCTAAAGCCCTAAGTCAGTGGTCGCATACCTTTGTTATTCGCCAAGGGAAGTTTAATTATGCATCGAGCAGAGTTGGTTGTACACCGATTCTGTAACCACCGAATATTAACGAGCAGACAATAAGTTGTGGTGGTAGATATCCAATAGTAAGAAGAAGAAAAAAGGCCATTAGATAACAATTGATTTTAATAACGAAGGTTTAAACAAACTTATAAGAAAGCATGAAATTTTATGGCAGTGGTTATAAATCCTAGCTTACCAGGTTTCATATGACTTTGTTTGTTGCAAAGTAGAAAGCTTTCGTCCCATGGGAATCCTCATTTCCTGCTCGGAGATAACTAGTGCCATTTCACGGTGGAAGACTGAACCCCCTGGGTAGAAGGGTATTCTGGTATAAAGCTAGGCCAGCTCTTCTCATTATCATAACCAAGCACCTTGGCAATTTTCTAGGCAAATGTTGGCATTATCTTCGTTATCAAACTGTGATTAAAATAAGGGCAACATTGTCGTTGTTTTTCATATATTATTATATGAATGTGAGGATATTAGGTACATGTGGTATTTTCATATGCATGTGGAATTATGTCCATCCAACATCCGGAAGACCAATCAAGAGACCGGTGGCACTTCCATATGCATGCGGTTACCTCCACCCGGAAGACCAGACAAAGACCCGTGGCATTTCCATATGCATGTGGGCTTACATCCATCCGGAAGACTAGGAAAGAGACCGGTGGCATTTCCATTTCTTAGCAAGACCTGTTGAGGGAATGTGAACTTGTAAATGGTCACCCCAAAGAGTGGTTGCAATACACAGAAAACGTACTTCTGTCTGTTAGAGTTCTGGACATAACTTGCATCGCTGTTACCTGAATACATGTGAAGAACTCCGTGGACATTATTGCAACCATTTTTCAGATGTTTTCGACTGCCGCTATCCATTGCCATTATTCTGAGGACTTCACTTGAATTGCGCTGCTTCTGAATACCAAACTGATCAAAATGAAAATGTAAGAGTCTTTTAATAAGCGAGAATGTGGAGAATCTTTGAAGATAAATAGTATGTGGTTTGATTCCAATCCATAGAAATCTTGTATGGAACACATACGAATTTGATAATCAAGAGTGCGTAATGATAGGGGAATATATTGTGTATATGTACAATGAACTTTGAACACAGGATTCTTTTCAAAGTATCACCGCAGGAATGGGATAATGAGCACAATGGCAATAAAAAAACCCGAAGACTTGCAAGGTCATGGTAGCCATAGTTAAGCATAGTTTCGAAAAACAATGGGCTTCTGTATACAAAGAATGAGCAACCGCTGGAAACAAAATCAGCAATAGCTGGAAAAAATGGAGGAAAAAATGGGGAAACCCATAGCTATCACAGTTCATGGTAAGCATTATTTTTTTCATAAAAATCAATTTTCTTTTCGATGGAGCTTTTAAAAAAAATCATATGTACTATTCTCTTTTGAGAATACGAAATTCAAAATGATGGTTTTATATTTGTAATGTATTTTATTTTTCATGTTATCCGCATTAAAATTCCTTCGTTCCTGTATTGTATTTTTATGCTTTCATTTTTATAAGCTCCTGTACTGCTACGACGAATGTTTCTCTGACGTAGCTGCATCAAGAGTAAACTAATTCTCTGTACATGTTACACATAATAGAATTTAAGCTACAAAACCTGCATTAAGATTATAATTATTTTACTCCAAGGCTATTTTCATATTGGGGTACAAATTATAGGGAATGGTCAGGCTGATGCACAGAGATTCACAAATCTCTCAAAATTAGGCAGTAGTGGTGGCTTATGAAAATCATTTGCTTAGAAATGCTCGTAAAAATCAAATGTTGTTGTACCCTTCTGGCTGTATTCCTGGGAGAGCAGTTCCAGCTCTTTAGCCAGGACTGGAGCTCCACAGTAAAATACTCCTGTAGGTGGTCAGGACTAGTGGATATTAGTTAATTATGCCACACTTTCACCATGTTTTTTTTTAGCAAACTTGGAATAATGGATATTAGTTAATTATGACACACTTTCACCACGCTTTTTTTCAACCTTTTAGAATCCATGGATAAGAATGAAAGTTGAAACTGCTAGCTTTGTCATCCATGTGACTTAGAAACTACTGTTCTGTTGAAAAATACAGGCAGAATCTGATCAGGACAGGCCAACTTACCAACTTTTGCATTGGGATGCTTGTTACAGATCCCGGTAAAGACCTTCTTCCAATTTGGTTGAGCGAAATGCGTTCTCACCTGCAAGATTACAAAATAGTTTAATATAAAATAGTTAATTAGGTACGGATATTTGAGTATTTTTAGATAACTTTTCAAATTTGTCTTCCATGAATGATAGTTTTCTAGAAACACCATTTAATAAAATATTTAATTAGGTATGAAAAAATTAATATTTAACAAAAAAATTTCCACTTTTCTTTATATTAATGATTATTTTTTAATACCCACCAAATTAATAATGTTTTCAGAATAACACCAAGTTGAGATAATGTTTAAATAATGACATCAAATCTGTAAATCTAACTTTTACATGAAAATTCCAGACATATTTCCAATAAAATCAATAAAAATATTCTATAGTATTTTATTCTAATGTGTAAAATCAAATGTTCAATAGTTATGATCAATTTATCCCCGACACTAGCTCATTTTCAATCAGACAAAAGTCAATTCAAAACCGCTAATGCTAACTCTAGGGGAAAAACGTACCCTTGTTCCAGATAAAACGTCCATGCCATTCTTTGCATGATTTAGAGCTTGAACCATGGTGATAAGTGCAGATCGTGCATCACCTTCTTCGTACACACTGGTCAAGTAGTTGTGCATTTCGATAACATGTTGTTAAAATGAAAAAGAATAAAGTTACTTTGATTGTAATTATAGGCAATTGTGTAATATCTATTTAACCGGTCTGTGGTCTGTAAAGGAAATTGTGTAATATCTATTTAACTGCTCTGTAAGATCAAGCATTTAAAGAATCAACAGTAATTTTAAAATCAAGCAATCAAGATCCATTAAAAATGACTCTTTGAAACTGCATTTACCAAAGAGGTAAAACTCAACTATATGCACCTTGGAAAGAATGCACCAAAGACACTTAGGGATTCCCTAGAAGATATGTCCATAGAAAATTCAGATGTGAAACAAATGCATATTTGGGTTCTTTAATGAGGATATTTACCTTGAGATCGAACTCGGCCACTTCATTAATGATTCCTTTGAACCAATCAAAGGAACCTTGCTCTCGCGTAACCCAATAGAAATACGCGTTAGTTGTGCGAAGAGGCTTCCTCTTCTTGCCAGGGTCAGTCGACGTTGTAGGCTTGTGTGAAGATGAATCATGTGTGCTTGTACTCACAGGGTCTCTATAGTCTGGATTAGTCGATCTGCTAAAATCAGGGTTCGAATCCTGAGCGAATGACACAACGATATCAATATTACTGAAACATACAGGTTTCTAATAGGAAAGAATTACAATGTAACAAATTCTGCAAATGATTGATTCTTACAGGGAATTCCTCTTCCTGCTTGATGTTGTTGAGCATATCTTTCAATATGCTGATGAAAGGAGTTGCTCCAATACCCAAGCCCACCAGTAGTAGAATGTCATATTTTCTGTAATCTTGTGCAGGAGCTCCATAAGGCCCATCCACAAGCAGTTTTGGTAGCCTGTTCCAGTAAGCCAGAAGTCAATACATAAGAATTCACAGATCCCTGTAGACCTTCATTTGATTTGAATATTAGTGCTATCTATATGTACCATTTTTTCATTGTCTCGTCTGCCCTGAGAAGCCTACTTTTGTCACCCACCGGAGGCTCACATGCCTGAATCAAAATTAAAATTAATGTAGTCAGCAATAACTCACAATAACTCCTTTTAGTAAAAATTATGGGCCCTTAAATCTAAGGGAGTGGCTCAACTGCATTTATGGAAAACAAAAGATTAAACATCTCCATATTTTTTAGGGTCCATTTCTATAAAATTTACATTGGAACACCTTTCTTTAATTCTTCTAAATAACATCAGATAAAAATAAATTAGAATATCACCTCTGAGAAAACTCGTTTTAGTTCTCGTGTCCAATCTCCCAATGTGCGAATGTGAAGGCTGACATAATTGTCACTTGGAGCCGAAGTGATCGAGAAAGGATGCCTGCATAGGATTTGATTAGATGGCTCTCTAAACAGTTAATTTAAATCAAAATTCATTCAATATCATTAAGGTTTATGTCTTTTGAATGTTTTGAAAAATTAATGTTAAGAACAGTAGTATACAGTAATTACTATAAACGTTTCTTGTAATTACTATAAACCTCAAGCATGGAGATAATTGTTCATCTCTGTACAAAACCTTATCCCTAAACACTTAGGCGTATGGCATTAAACCCTTTTCTCCTCTGTTCTGGTATAGAATTGCAAGATAAGAGAACACTTTCCATATGGTATAGCACTTGCAGATCAAATTAGTGAAGTAAGAAAGATTTTAGCCTTAAGGGTTTTCTTTAAAAAAAAGAATGCTAACACCGAAAAATCAATGGAAGACTCTTAGTTACCTTCTGGAAGTTCTCGTTTCATTCTCAGCGTTCCTGAGATGGCCAGTTAGATATCATGCAACAAAGAAATGAGATTTTGTCCTCAGCATGGAGCTTACACAAAGATAGCATACCATACGATACAATGAGTAACTGATCTCAAATACCCAAAAAAAAAATGACACAGCTGTAATGTGAACTTCAAATTAGAGAGAATTGCAAAAATAAGTAGGGGATTATAATATATTGACTAACCTTTTAATAGAACTTACATAAATGCAAGGTCCAAGACATCATCCAAATGACCTTCCAAAGAACACAGTGGCTTTTCTGAAAGCAAGAACATACTCTCCAGCAGCCGGAAGCAAAGCACAGTCCATGGTCGAGCTCTTTCTACCAGAAGTGACCTTTCCTCTTTTCTTTTTATCCACAAGGCTTTCAATATGCAAGGGAAGTAACTTTGGTGAACCATTGACTCTAACATTGGTACTAGAGATAGTACCATTTGGTTTTTCGGCAGATGCATCTAATCTGCATTCTGATTCTGTCACCTGCCACACATAAATAATGCGGTCCTATCCAGCACTAGCAAGATAATGGCCATCCAAGCTGAACTTCATTGTCCAAATGGATCCTCGATGAGCTTGGATTTCTTGACGCATGTAAAGAGCCGTCGTATTAACTCCGCTCTACTTCGCAGAAGCACTACACCCCATATCCATTACTCACAGTAAAGATACTGCTGCAGCAGCCCACACCCATTCTTGAAGAAAGCACAGAGATATTACGAGCCAAACCGCTGCGAGAAGAAAGGGAGCCAACAAATTCGGCCACGAAACTACAGACTTGAATGGGGAAAAAGGAAAAGGATCTGACCAGGAAGTGATAGATTTGGCCAAAGCTAAGAAAATATTAGAGCTATCAGACTTCAGTCACGTGATCACCATAAGCGTCGATGCCAAGTGTAAACTAGTAATGAAGTCCATTAATTGAATCCAGTACTGATGGCCAAAAAACAATTCGATGGTAGTGTGACAAAATCCCAATGATAATCTGACACAATCTTACAGGACACATTTTTATTAAAAAGAAAAGATTTTTTATGATGTCATTGTTACCAGGTGTCGACTCAAATCCAGATAACAAACTTTGAGGATGACATCATCCCTGCTTAACCAATAGCAACACAAATAAATACAATTTTAATCAATTTAAAAATTGCTATTTTTCATATTCCAAAGTTTAACTTTGTAATAGAGATTTTAATCTTTTTCATATGGACCAACTAATACAAATTCAACGCAGCTTGACTTGTGGTCGATTACAATATACCCTGCCTGCGGTAGATATAATAAAATACTAAATTTTTCGTTTTGTTAACAATTTAAATTTAAACTAAAATATAATTTTATATTTATATTAAATTTATATTTATATTTAAATTAAAATTAAAATATAATTTAAATTTTATATTTATATAAATAAACATATTATTCAAGCTTATACATTAGTTCTTTACTATGTATAATAAGAACTACATGTGGTATAGTGGTAAGGGTGTTGGGATAATGGGCACAAGGTCCAAGGTTCAATCCTCCCAAATCACCTAACTTTTTAGAAAATATATTGAATTTTATACTTGCATAGATTTTAGTGTATGGTGTTTTATCATTGTATAATTTTCAGTGTAGTTGTTATTCCTTGAACGCATTGATTTTAGTGTAGATTTCATGGATGCATAAATTTTACTGTGGATTTCATAGATGCATAAATTTCAGTGTATATGTTAATGATTGACATTTTTTATATAGAGTCTAAACTAGAAATGGAAGATGTGCATGCAGAAGATGTTATGAGACAACCAGGAGAAGAACAAAAAATACAAAACATCGAACGTCAGAAAGCATATCAAGGAAGAAAATATAACGAAATGACACACAACCGAATGAGAAGAAGAATTGAAACGAAAAGAAGAACACAAAAAGAATATCAAAAAACAAAGGTGGATGAAATGAATATAGAAGAATGAGAAGAATGAAGAAAACAAAACGCGGATCAACAAAAATAATATCGAAAAATAAATTTAGACGAAGGACAGCAGAAGAACGAGAAGAACAATGAAAACTAAACGTTGACCAACAAAGAGCATATCGAGAGAGAAAGTTGAAGCAATTGGAAGAACAAAGAAATCAATTTGTAGAACAACACAGAAATCAAAATGTAGAACAACAAAGAAATCAAAATGTAGAACAACAAAGACAATATCTAACCAATATACCCATAGAACCAATTGTGGGAGATGCTCAACATGTAACAGTCAGAGAGCAACGTGTTGATGACATGGTCCAATTTCAAGCAGTTCCAATTACTATTATGGTCTGAGATAAGGAGATTG
The DNA here is from genome assembly GCA_001517045.1 of Pseudotsuga menziesii. Classification (NCBI taxonomy): domain Eukaryota; kingdom Viridiplantae; phylum Streptophyta; class Pinopsida; order Pinales; family Pinaceae; genus Pseudotsuga; species Pseudotsuga menziesii. Next base: position 159,988 of record LPNX011126706.1, on the reverse strand, counting down.
AAATTGAAGATAATATATCGGTACCATCTGAAGAAATGTATACTAGACATCAAAAATTTTGTGAACAAATTAATCAATTACGAAAAGTTCAAATGTGTCATGTCTGCTAGGAGTCATATGTTGGAATACAAGTATGTAATTTAACCGCGAATGTGAAATGTCCATCTACATGAGTACGCACAACATCTTCTCAGATATTATGATAATAGGTTTGGAAGGCACCCTTGCTTCAGATATTTTTTACTAAATATCATAATGAGACATCGTGCTCAAGCTTCCTCAACAGTTTTTGTCAAAAAATATATGAGTGAACTACCAACAACAATGGAAGAGTTACGACAACATTTATGAAATATCCCATATTCAATATTAGGAGTTCAAGATTAATGAGATTAAGAATGGTATTAAGAGGTACACGTGCATACTGGAGCAAGTGTCATCAAGAGTTATCTCACTTGATTCAACAGATAGGTTGTTTGACAATAGTATTCACACTGAATGCAGCGGATATGTAGTGGCCTGGTTTGCATAAATTAATGTCATACATAAGTCCTACAGATCCACGTGAAGCGAGAAAATGGAGACGTCAAAATGTAATTGATAATCCTCACATGGCAGCACATTATATGCACTTCAGACATACAATGTTTTGAGAAAAGGTTTTCGAATATTTTCATCAGGCTACAGATTATTGAAGTCGTTAAGAATGTAAACATCGTGGATCTCCTCATGTCCATGGGTTTCTTTGGTTAAAAAATGCTCCCAATATGTACACTTTGAATTGGGATGATCTTAGAAAAGTTATATCTGTAAAAAAATGTTTCGACAAATGTGTGCATGCAGTAAATCCATGTGAGGAACATCAACGAAAGATACAAATTAGAGATAATGTAGACGAAAGACATGGAACAAATATTTCAATTAGATCCAATGATTGATTATTAAGAACTTCTTAACTATGTTGAGCGTCATATTACTTGTAACGAGAAAACTTGTCTTCGAAAGAATGGATGAAAAATGGTATGCCAAAACCACGCACCATCGGATCTATGTGACCAGTCAAAACTTTACATTGATGAACAAGGAGAAAAAAAGTATGAACCTAGACGAAATGATGACAGAGTGAATATACACAATCGTGGAACACTGATGATGTGGAGGGAAAATATAGATTGGAAGTTTGTACTTTCTAAGCACGTGGTTATTAATTACATAGCAAAATACGCTGCTAAATCTGAAAAGGAATCTGAAACTTTCCGCAATATGTTGATGTATGTCTCTTTTATCTAGAGTCCGAATGAACCAGCAGCACGTGCATATAAAATTTTGTTGTGTGAACGAGCAGCACGTGTTCAACTTAACCTGTTTCTTTCAATGCAGCTCAAACTCCAGTTTTGTGTCACCGCCGATGACTGGAACCAGCCTAGATCCAAATCCTAGGCTCTATCAAGCGCCGAGAGGGCTCAAATCTCTCGAGGTGCAAACCTCTTCTTAGGTATTGCACACAATGAGCTATTCGAGGAGAGGTTTTCACTTTGGAATATTTGATCCCTCTTGACGCTTTATAGAGCCTAGAATTTGGATCTAGGCTGGTATATTATCAATAAAATAAAATAAAATACATTAATTTCTAAGAATGTTTTATGATGCTGATTTGATTTTGATTTCTTTAACTTTATAAATTAAAAATAAATAATTACATTTTTTAACATTAAATAATAAAATTAAATTAAAACGTGATTATGTTTATGCATGGTTAAAAGTACAAATCCTATCCATTTTGAAGAAAAAAAATTAAACATATCATTAAGTAGTGATTCCTAAAATATAAACCCAACACACATAAATCAAGATATTTTTGACTGAATAATGAACTTTACTCCAACTGAGTTCTGAATTATTTCCACCAAAATATGAACTCTACTCCAATTAAGTTTTAATTATTTTGACTAAAAATTGAACTCTACTCCAATTGAGTTCTGAATAATTTTAAATTAAAAAATGAACTCTACTCCAATTGAGTTCTGAATTATTGGAGTTCTGAATTATTTTGACGAAAAAATGAACTCTACACCAATTGAGTTCTGAATTATTTTGACAAAAAAAAATGAACACTAATCCAATTGAGTTGTGAATTATCCAATTGAGTTCTGAATTATGACATAAACCCTTCAAAGCTTCAATATTGTCAAATGCTTTACAAGGTTGTGCAGAGCTTCGATTTCGTATGATAAGCCAAGACGGGATCACCACGAATAGTACCGACGACAGAAGTTGGGTTTGAAAAGGACGTATTCCACTCTCTGCTATCCAAATTTAGCATCATCACGCATATCATATTCTGAATGATTTTCACGCTGCTATTTTCGTCGTAATAAGCTGTCGCGATCTCCAATGTTGGATATCTTAATCTCTGTGCAGTGAAAAGATGCCAATGAATTCCGGTGGTATATTCCTACCATAATACCGCCAAAGCCGAGGGATCCCCATATACTCACCCACGTAAACAGCTAACAGAAGTATTTGGCTCCTGTAAGCGATGGTTCCAATGATCTGCATCCGTTCCAATACCATGGGACTGAACCACTCACTAAATCGTATTATTCTTGGTTGATTAACTACAAACAAACCTGTGTCTGTGTCGTAACTAGCCACCAGAGGCAGAGAACGGTAGGGTGAGCTGACGTAGATGGTGTGGCCATCTACACTGAAAAATCGTGCCTTGAAGAGTCTGTAATCCACACCAGAACAGAGCTCTGTGCTCCATGAATCTGTGGTGGAGCTGTAAACAAGAAGATGTATCTGCCTTGTTCTCATCTCTGCCCACACCATCACCTTAAATGTCTTCTCATCTGCGCTGTCAACAACTGTATGGAGCGACAGATGTATGCTCGGGGTAGCAGTTCTGCAAGACCATACTCTTGTTTTGAGACATTGATACAAACTCAGGAGCGAGATCACCTGTGTATCCTGCAGTATTCGCATTTGTCGTGTTAATGGATTAGCCACCGCCAGTTTTCCTTCTTTGTTTACAGAAAGCGCAAGGCCGTCTGCAGCTTCCTGAAGAAGCCAGGCCTCAGACTCAGACTGAGGCTCACCCCTCATAAAGAACCACCTTTTGGAGTTGATGTTGAGGAAGCAAAACCCGTGGAAATTGTTGGGAAACGGCCCGCGCCACCAAGCAATCCATGATTCCTCGTTTCTCTCGTCGTACAACTATTAAAAGTCTTTGCAGGACCAAACAATGCGGCTCCATGCGACGCACGTTCTCACAGCAACTATCAAGAGAGGCGAACAATATTCAACATGCAGCATAGCAATAAATGTTATGGCGGTTGTATTGTGGGTAGTTGGATCTCAAACAAATTGAAATCTAATAGTCCATAATGCAGCTGTCCCAACATTTATTACTCTTTTACATGTAAAATATTTTTTACCGTGATTGATAACCAAGAGAGAATGTTATGAGAGAGAACGTCATGAAGAAGGGCGATCGAACAGGCATTCATCATCACGCCGTTTCTTGACAACGTGATATGCTGGGCTTGCCATTTCTTCGCATCTATCGACATTTTGTTCTTCTTGATCACTACTTAATGTCCCCGCGTCATTACTCACTTCTTGGATCGCCCCTTTCCTAGGCTGTTAAAATTACATAGTATCTACACTAACCACTGGATTTTTTAGGTTTGTTAGTTAAGAAATTCTTTGGGTTAGTGTATTTTTACTATTGGTTGAGAAACCCTAGGAGCATCATTTAAGTGGTTAAAATTACATCTGAGCTACATCAACCATTCGATTTTTTAGTATATCCTCCTAACTAACTTATGGATTTTTGAAGGATACTCACTATTTTTAAACAAATAAAAATTATATTTTTAATTGAAAAAATAAATTTAATTAAAACAATAAATTCGACTAGAACATTTTGATTATATAATTTTTATAAAGTGTATTTGTAATTTTCCTAACTAACTTATGGATTTTTTTTAAGGATACTCACTATTTTTAAACAAATAAAAAATTATATTTTTAATTGGAAAAATAAATTTAATTAAAACAATAAATTCGACTAGAACATTATGATTATATAATTTTTATAAAGTATATTTGTAATTTTATATAAATTAATTAATTTTTTTTTAAACTAAATAAAACAAAAAAAATTATATGGTTTACAAAAGTTCCTCTATTGCATCCCAACAATAACATTAATGGCAAGGTGGACAAACAAAGGAACGGTACTTTTTTACCTCCAAAGCTATTCAATATTTAAGAAGTTCGGGTTAAATATTGGATGCATATAAACATATCCATGTCATTGTACATTATTGAATGAATGCATATTTAAAATGGTATGTTTTTTTTTTAAATTTATAACTTTTTATTATTTTAAATTTATTTTTTAGATTTTAATTTTTTCAAATTTTAAATTAATTTATTTTTTAAATTTTAGTTTTATAATATTCGAAAACATTTTTTAATTTAAAATGGTTGAGTTTTATTTTGACTTTTTTTAATATTCAAAGTTTCATTATAATAATTTTTATTAATTTTCTCTCTCATAATTATTAACTTTAAATAAATCTTCCATTTAACTTTGATAAGGTAAAATATCATCTCCCCACAAATGTGTTAGTATTTTATCTTAATATTCTATGTTTTATTTCAAAAGGAATATGTTAAAAGGTGGAACCATATGATTATATTTTTATTAAAATTTATTTTTAAATTTGGTAATCTTAAAGGTTTTAGATAACTCAATTTCAAAAAATAAAATGGATCAAGGTAAAATTTATTGGAAAAAAATATGTTTTTAAAATATATTTTAAAAAAACTAAAAAAATGTAGATTTGAACATGTCAAAGTTAAGTTAGTTAGAAAAATAAACCTAAAAAAAAAAGTAAATTTGAACTTATCAAAAGTAAGTTAGTTAAATATCGTGGAAAATAAAACATAACCATGAAAACGTCAACAATAAAAAACAATATATATAATATAGTATTGGAAATTAAACATAATATTAATATGGGGAAAACAAATATTTATAATTTTTTATATTTTATTCGTTTGAAATTATTTAAAAAAACATCCTTCAAAAGGTAGGTTGTCATATCATTGAAGGGCTTTACACAACTCTCACACTCATGGGACAACTTGAAGAGTTAAGGTGTGTTTGTCACACAAGCCCACATTTTTAATAATCAAATTAACATCTTCAGAAATTAAGTATAATAATAGGCATTCCTCTCTTATCTAACCACCACTTCCACAATGGAGGGTAAGAGGCAAAGTTCATTTATTGAATCACCCACTTAAAGGCCAAGATCCAATCTCCACCAATTGAAGTCAAAGTGGAAGGAATGCATAGTATATGCATTAAATGTGCCTGAAATTCTCGATTAAAAATGAAATACTGAAAAAATATAAAAGTGGGTTTTTTATTAAATAAATCAAAACTATAGAAAAATGTATCATCCCACATTGAAGTTTGATTCTTGAATTCCTAATTCTCAATGCTATGAAAGGAGGCATTAACACTTATACTTGGTTACACTTGTGTTCTTATATTATTAGCAAATTTTTCAATGCTATGAAAGGAGGCATTAACACTTATACTTGGTTACACTTGTGTTCTTATATTATTAGCAAATTTTTTATGTATGCATTATGTTGCACACATAATGAAATATAATTAAATATTGAAATTAATAGTAATTTATTAGCAAATGCATTTTAACATCATAAGGAGGCAATAATATTGAATCAAGGGAAAAGTGAGAGAAGTAATATTAACATGTGACCTTGTTATACAAAGATAGGTGGTGGTTGTAATGGAGTCCTAAGGGGCAATGGTCCATTAGTAAGAGAGAAGAGTGCTCTCCACGAGGGGGAGGAGTTTTTCCTTTTGGAAAGTAAAAAGGGATTCTTCACACGGGACTTAGTTAACCACTCATTGAGCTAAGGGAGAGTCGAGCATCGCCCTTGTGCACTCCGTTTGGGGGAGAGAGGAAATTAATACGAATCCACGAGATCCTTAATGTAGAAGTTGACCTAGGGAGGATGAAATCGATACCTAGAGCCACACCCTTGAAGTCATACATTGCGATAATGCATTGTCCATATAATTTTTTATGTTAAATTACTCTCTTTTAATTATTGCAAATCATATGTATATTGCATTTTAAGAGTTGATATATGGTTGGGATTTATATATATTTGTTTCTTGATTGAACGGGAACGGGAACCAATTCCACCCAACTAACCCCTAATAAATAAGGATTTTGTTAAAGGGTGTTCTATCAAAAGAAACATATATTATACTTAGAACATATATCTTTGATTGTTATTTCTTTATGTATCTTATTAGTCCCTGTTGTAAGGCCAGGGTACTATTGTTTTCAATAATCGTTTAGTCCCTGTCGTAAGGCCAGGGTACTATTGTTTTCAATAATCATTGACCAAGTATAAGTTTTGGTTGACTCAAATGTAATGCAACATTTTAACCAAAGTTTCAGACTATTTATTTTCTGATTAATATAAAAATCAAGTTTTTTCTGCACTCCTATTGGGATATAACTTGAAGTGTTATTGCAGGAGCGACGGCGTGGGTATTGGGAATAGCTCCAACCATCTGACACACTGCTTTAACTCTACCAGATTCAACAGCCGCCATGTGAGAGATTGTAGGGGAGCAGTTGGTTTATCCTAAGTTTGTCATTCAATGCATTGATATTCATCAACCCTCTGACCACTATGCATTCATTGCCACAGCTACCATCACACCAGTATCGGCCCTCCATCATCATTGCCTTAGAACTTATACTCTGTACAATGCAATGCTGAGAATTTCATTAAAACCAAGATGACATTCTCTTATGGAATATGCAAAGGTTACTGCCTTGGAGGAATCCAAACATCCAGCTATGAGGGAAAGGGCTAACATCCAGTCACAATGGACAATGGTTCAATCTCCCTCCATCCAATTTTCCTGCCTTCAAAATTGTATGCGGAGCAAGAGCCAGTATGTATGCTGTATATCTGAGTCAATTTTTTTATTTTTTATTTTTAAATCTGATACGGAAATTTTGTCATTTAGAATTTGCAACAAAGAATAAGGGTTCGTTTTGATCTATTTCTTTGAGCTTTGACGTATCAAAACCATGTGCCAAAAAAATTGTATGAGTTGAAAGTCGAACATAATAAAATTATTATATTACAAAAGAGGCCTCTAAACTTATAGAAATTGGAAATTTTACCCAATCATAGTTATTGCAGGCTCATAGGTATTGCAGGTCTCCAAACCCTGCACAAACTCTGGAGAGTCTCATGCATGCATGCCACATATTTGACCGGAAATTCCCTACCTGGACGCGCCACATATTTGACGGGAAACTCCCTATCACGACAAATGATATGCAGATAATAGAGACGAGTAAGGATTTTGTTTCCTATGAGAATGATTGTAGCTTTCAGGTCCTGCTCAAAATCTGGTAATTTGTTTTCTCCTCCATTTCTTGTATCACTGTTCAACACTCAATCTTATTTGTGAGTGAGATGCTCATGCAAACATGGGGTTGAAACTGATGCAATTTTCTTCATTTTGATGTCATTTGTAATTTGTTTCTGTAGAAAGTAGCCAAATCTCTTTGCAAGCCATTTTACCGTTGAAGTCTTCTCTTAGATTATTCAATGGAAGACGCACTTCTTGGCTTCTTTGTAAGCCAAGAAAATAATCTCAAAACAATTTTTTATTGTTGGAGGGCCTTCCTTGTACGTGCTTCCAATGTATCAAATAAGCTCACAACAATTTTGGATTGTTGGAGGGCCTTCCTCATAGGTACAGTGAAAAGATACAAACTAAAAACTATTAAACGTCATAACAGAAGCCCCGAGTGATGTTTAAGTAATAGATAGTTTCACCTTATGTTAGAGATTTATATCCAAGGACAGAGGTAGAGGTTCAAGCAGGAGCAATTAAACCAGCACCTGTTTATGGATCAATTAAAGAGCCACTTGATCAAGTTGAAGCACTTGTTTCCTCACAATGGTAGATACATAAGCTAAAGCATAGAAGGAAACAAATACAGAGTGAGAGGAAAAGGTCACAATTTCATCGGTTGGAAATTAAGCATAAGAGGCGAAGGCTTATTCGGTAGCATTTCCAATTATAGAGTCCCAAGCAATAGGGAAATATAGAAGGAGGAAGCATCTAAGCTAGATCGAAACCCAGAAATCCAAATTTAGTAGCCACATCAATACAATTCACAATATATAAGAGAATGGATTTATGAACATACATGTGCAAATACATTTACATAATTTTGCATTGTTTTGGTTATTTCATAGATAGTAGATGCCCTAAACCCAAATATTTTACATGTAGTCTAGCACTATTTTTCTTATTTTCTAAACGGAGAAAGATAGACTGGTCAAAATAAAATGAGCTTACCTTCATGGCAATCATGGTACCAATGCAACTCAAATATCAGTTCTTAGATCCAAATTGTGCTACAAAAGCTCCAAATCGATAGTTGTTCAAACCTTCTTTTCGGCTTAAGCAAATCCTGCCTTAGGGAAAACCAACTCCTCCTCCTTCTTGATGAATTTATTTACGGCTTTCGGCTTTTCCTCTTTTTGAAAATAATTTCGAATAAATTAAGGTTGATGGCGATGGCTTGATTACAGTTCCATCCCTAGAAAGAAGCATGTAACCGAAGAGCTGGTCAATCCACCACAAAGGAGTAAGTTTCAACTACTCCTTCTCTTTTTCTAGATGCAAAAACTAGGTCTACCACTAATTACCCGATTTAATGGCCTTTAGAGAAACAATTGTCTCTTACAGTGTAGATATTCCTACCTGTACTAAGACTAATGCATGGCTAATTTCAGTTGCTTTATTTATTTTCTTGTTTTCAGTCTTTCTACTTCTGCTCAACTCCATTCCATAGAGAGTTTCCAATATTCTGTAGAAGGGGAACACATCTCCAAAACCAAGATCATATACAAGGATCGCTCAACATCACATACAGGGATGAAGAATACTTATTTCATGAGAGTGATCCCAGTCTGTTAATTAGTATATTCATTAAATTATGTGTATGTGCATGATCGGTTACCCGCAGATCGAGCTCACCTCATGGGAATCGAATGCATGCAGACTAGACTGGAATCAATCCCATGCATACCGTGGATAATGAACATATTGATATGTTGAGGTGTAAGATGGAGTGTTTTCATGTAAAACATATGAGTAGTTTTCCCCAAAACTAAATGACTTCTTCCCAGTGGAATTCATGCATATTTATTAAATACGATGCATCCCCTACAAAGCAACTGGAATATAGAGATATGGGTCCTTGGACAAGGTAGCTACATATGGTATGCAATGGAGCATATGTTTTTTCATTACTCCAAAGTGTTTATGTGAATCACCAAAGGTCCTCTTCAAGTGTGTTGGATACCTTTGGACTTGTAACATCAGATACAAAAGTGTTTTTACAACCTTATATTTCAGATATTATGGCAAATATCTTTAAAAACAATAAAAATAATAACAAAATTCTCTATTTGAAAATATAGAGAATCTCATTGGATTTCTTTTATCATTTATATAAGTGGGTATAATCACGTATGTAATAGCTAATACCTATCCACTAGCACCAGCAGCACTAAATTTTGGAGGCAGCTCTTTACTGCCTAGGGACCGAACTAGAACCCTCCCCTTTATCATCTCGTGTAACAATGGTTCATGGAACCTGCATTTCTTCGGGAGACTCGATCGATTTGATGTAAGTTAAGTGCTCTGATATTGCTTGTATTGCTAGATAAACCAACTAGAAGTATATTACACACAAAAAATGCTTCAATAATTACTGGAGATAAGGTGACTTGTAAAATTCCCAGTTGAATATGTTCGGTACAAATAGCCAGATGAAAAATAACTATATTTAATATAATACAATGTTCACATATAACACAAAAGAATCTATATGTTTTATTATTTGATAGACCATGTCTAGAGCATAAAATCCTAATTCAATCAATGAAGAAATGTAATATGTCTTTGTCTCACAATTAGATGCTAAATGACTTCCAACTATGGGTTGTAAGAGCATACGATTCAATTGCCAAATTGGAACTAAGTTCTTAATTAATACCATAAAGGGCACAAAAGATAATATTTTGTGCTTAGGTTATACATTTCAATGAAATTACCCTATTACTCTACCTTGATGTTACTAAATGCAGACATTCGAAAGTCATGGGTTCCATGATCATAAATGCAAAGGCCTTAGCCTTAACCAAGTTATGATAATAAAATCTTATATGTGAAAGAAATGACATGTTCAACTTTAAATTTCAATTAAGAAAGCAGATCTATGATAATCTTGTGCATAAATAACTAAATATAGCATTCTAACAGTAAATATAGTAACTTCTACAAAATTCAATAAATCTATAATTATAGCAGTAAATCTACAATAACTATTCTTCTTTTGTTTTTGCAATGTTAACTAAAAATGATATAAAAGGTGAGTATATTCTAATGAAAACAGGTTCCTATACTTTCCTTGGATGGGCCCTTATCCAACGTCGCCACAAGAATGAGGAACTACTTAGATATACGCAAAAACAAATATTTTTTTCCATTAAAATGTAGAAAATTGTTTGCATGCAAAAAACATATTTAAACTATGAATGTTAAATTTGAATGTGACAGCATTATAATAAAAAAAAGGGTGCTAGCCTAAGCAATCTTGTCCAAAATGCTGAAATAAACAAAACTCCTTAATCTAGTTAATCAAAAAAATTGTCTAACTTAAAGAAAAGTCACTTTATCATGCATTGTGTTGAACAATAACATGCAATAAACAGTAAGGTGCAGTAATGCACAATGGACAGAGTCTAGTTTCCATGCTAGGGTGACACATAGATGGTGAGTGATATTAACCACGATATATTCAACTTGGTCTTACTGAAAACTTCGTAAGCCATGATCTATATACTAAAGGAGGAGCTAAGTGCGTTGAACTCAAACAAGATACTTGGATCATGATCTCACTATGTTGATCAGAATCTCTTCAACATCTGTCAAATGAACTTTATCCTTAAGAGTCATTCTTGCAATCAATACATCAACCTCATATTCATTTTAGCTTAAAAAAAAAGAATATTCTGAGTGCATATGGTGACAAATCATCGCATAAACTTTATTGAATTCCTGTGCAAACTGGTCGCTCATAAACTTCATTGAATTTCTATGTAAGTTTCACATCATTACTGCTACTCATTGCCCAAAATATCGATCTAAATTAAGTGCGTATAATTATTGAGCCTTCGGTGCAACCAAGTTGGTGAAGAAAGAGTTTGAAAGAAAGCTCGAATTTTGAGACAACAACTTAGTTCTGAAAAAATAGAAACGTCGTGTAACATTGATTAACGAATCACCGAGAACAATTATCCATCACACGATTTGATGTGATTGTAAAAGAATTCTGTATATAAACATTTCCAACTATATATAGATAGCATATTGAACACAGATAAATCAACCATTGAAGGAGTTGGTGTGTTTGTCAAATATCAAATACATAAATTTGTATCTCTTTATCCGTACATAAAAATTTAAGTCTTTATCATGAATAGTTTTGATGGCAAGAACGCATGCAGTAGATTGGATGTGAGGCCCGCAGGTCTTAATTGACATATTGTAGCCAATCTATTTGTCCAATTTAAGGTTTTATTGACGTATTTCAGCCAATGTATTTGTAGAATCTACAAAATCCCAATAAAATAGATCTTTATTGAAAATGGATATAAAAAATTACCCTGACTATTTGAAAGAAAAATATCTACAAATTCTAGTTTGATCACAATTCAAGTAAAAAAATATCTATAAAGGCTAGTTTAATCACAGTTCATCTCTACACACTTGTCATTGCCTTAACAACACAATCAACAAATACTTGTTGATAAATAAATATAGGTGAAGATAGAGACATGTTGGAAAAGAAATATGAGTGTTTCTGCATGGCATTAGAGACCAAAGAACTAGTAATTGCCATGAAGGCAATTGTCGTCGTCTTAGAAACACAAATAAACAAGCACTTGAGTAAGAGCCATGGTTGTTTCTCAATGAGAGAATCCAAAGAACAAGCCATGAGAACACAAATCAAATCAACAAACACCCGAGTCTCGATCCATCGTAGATTTGCTTGCTAAGGGAGCTCAAAGCAGCGTTTGCTTGGCAATACACCGAGATGCCAGGTCTCGATCCTACTTGCTTGCGTTCTGAGCCAAATGTCGATTGTTGAAATTTTCTAAACAACTTGATCGATGGGGACTACTCTTCCATGCAGCACTTGTTGAATAAAGTTTGATCAGATAGTTTCAATGGATAAAAGAAACCAAATTTTTATTTTGAAAAACATAAAAATGGTTATCCTATAGAAAATAGGTTATCTTAGAGATGGAGGTAAGTGACTTTTCCATTCCATCTCTTTTGTTTTGTGGGATTCATTAAACATCGCCATGTAAAATAAGTGTTGCATGGAAGATATACCTGCCAAATAAGATGGTGTGACCAAGACATGTAACTTGCATGCAAAAAGTGAGTGAAAAAGACTTGGATTTATCCTTAAAGCCCCATTTATTAAACTTGAAGTTTCAAGAATTGTTTGGATTCAAGAGTTAACTTAAATGGTATTGATGTGAAGACTTGGAAAAATCATTTTAGTTGTGTAAATTTTTTCATTCATCTGGTTCGTTCTCCTCGGTGATTGCATGGCACGTGACCTTTGAATTTATTGTACATACATAAAATAGTTTTCTCATGGTTGGATATGAGCTCAAATTCGAGACTTCGGAGCTTTAACTCCTCTCCTTTTTGGTTGAAATGGTATTATTTCCTGTGGAATCTACAATGGCCAAGCGAGATGTTTGACTCTGTGTTTTAAAAATGAAACTCATATTACAACGAAGATGCTTAACTTGTTATTGCATGGAAAACTTAAGTGTCCCCACGCATTATACGTCAATTATCTTACTTTGGGTGTGCTGGTCGATGAGTGGTAAATTATCTCAAACAATGTGCCCTGGCTTGTTTTCAGCGGAGTAAACATAAACTTGGAATTGAGGCTCCATTGATCTCGATCACATTCCACTTGGATGATGGAAATCCACTTGGACATAGCTTCGAGTGCATGTATAAAAGCTTGAAACCGGCTCCTGCGTCGATATGCAAAACAATTGTCAATAAATATTAACACACAACAAAACAAATATTAACACACGGAAAAACAAGGTGGCTATGTAAAACAATTGTCAATACATATTAACACACGACAAACAGGTTGTTCTCTTGTGCATGTGATGAAAATGTTGCACGTTTGGCAATTATGCTTTCCTTATCCAAGTTGTGAGTGGGTTGTTGTCGTACAGAAAGTAATAAAGTAAGCAGAAGTAGTAATCAAGATCTAAGATGAGCCTGTAGAGTTCGAAATTTGTAATGCCCATGGCCTGCAATGAGCCTGCACATGCTGCATCTTTTAGCTAATAAATGCACTAAAATTATCTACCATGTACGTTTGTATTCAGTATCTTTGGAGCAATAGGTTTTTAATCTTTTTATATTGAGCATTGTTGTGTTGTATGGTACTTGTGATAAGCTATAAACCATAAGCGATATGGTTCTTATTCAATATGTTTAGCTAATTAATGCACTAAAATTATCTACCATGTACATTTGTATCGGTAAGTTTTTAATCTTGTTGTATTGATCATTGTTGTGTCGTATGGTACTTGTGATAAGCTATAAACCATAAGCGATATGGTTCTTATTCAATATGTTTAGAGAAGTAGGATTTCCATGTTTTTAGTATTGATATTTTCTGTGTTGTGTCTTTCTTTTTCTGTGCTTCCGCAGGCAAGCCTTAGTGTAACTAGATTTTGTATTATTGCACTGAAAACATTGCGTTGGTAGCTCAACCAAAACTGGTGCCATTGAGGCAGGCACTCCATCTGGATCTGCTTCCTTCTCTATTTACTCTGTGAGGTATGATATGTTGAATCTAATGCTTTTGCAAATCGAGCAACTATACATTCACAAATCTATTGTTTCTTGTATTGTTTTTCTGCATTCTTTGGCTACCTTCACTGTCGTCATTGATAAACTATTTTTAACAATTTCCAGCAAATGTATACTAAAAATTAGTAAATTTCCACCACATACCCGGTTCCAATTCTGTTATTTCTTAATTTGGTGGCACATCCATTGACAAGTCTTTGCAGATCTACATAGGCAACTTCGAATTTCCCACACACAATGAGAGCCTTGTGTTGGGGAAACAAGTCGCGGACGTTGTTTAGAAGTGCAGTCAAAGTCAAGGGATGGGATTCTGATCCTTTGTTCGCCATCGAATGGAAATGAAAAGAACCATAGAATCCCACGAAGGTTTATCACACCACATGAATGATAAAAGGGATGTGATCCTCCAAAAATGTGAAAACTCAAGTTGGAAAAATACCCATCATAAATTTCTCTGTATGGAGAGGTTTGAAGGAATATTTTGTAAAACGACAAAATACAGAGGCTGTAGGAGAAGCACCCAGTAGGTTGTAAGATCCACTTGCTTCTCGTTAAGAAGACCTCATGCATACATGGAAACACCTCCACAGCAAAATAGTGTGATAGAAAATAAAACCAATGGCGTGAGAAACATGAAAAATGGAATCCATGGGAGGTGGAATTCCAAATGCGCATCTGTTAGAAATAATTTACACGATACACTTGCACAAGTGTTTGCATGGAAACACAATACTATAGTAGTAGTTGATGTTAGGTAAGTTGTCAACTTCCCTTATCTCTATATACAAAATTGAAATGATTTGATTTATTTACTTGAATCATTGTTATCTATTTAGGATGAGGAGAGAAGTCTAGATGTCCACATAGTAGGCTCTTTTCACTATGCAAAAAAATACATTCCATGGAAAAATCCCAGATATTTTGTAGAACATGGACGGAAATACGCTTTGGTTTTTCAACTTTGCATTGAGAAAGCTAAATATCATATGGTTCCGACCCTTTCAATGGAATCCCACAATGATTTTTTATATCTCTAATGTGTATTAATGAAATGAATATGTGTCAATTTGGGCTTTGTTGCTATCAATGATAGGGACAATCTACCTTTGGATTCAATCCTCAAGGGACACCTTCAATAAATAAATTTTAGGCATGTCAAAGTGCAGTCCCGCAGAGAAGGAAGTGGAGATGGGAAGGCTCGAAGGAGGTAGTGAAGATGGTGGTTGAATAAGTTTTAAGATTTTGTTCATAAAGGTGAAACAAAGTTTATTCCAAAAACATATAATAGCTGCAGTGAAATAATTTCATAATTCACAACTTTACTAAAACTATGTGGGCGTTGTATTGAGTTTATGTTTGCAGTTCATAACCTTTGGCTTCTACTCTTGCATTCTCTTTAATTATGAGGTTGGCATCCATTTTATCCATTTGTTACAATATCTGGACCGGCATCCATTTGCTGCAATCGCTAGACTCACTTTGAAGAGAAGTTGCAAAGAAATGAAGGAACATCGAATATATATAACAAATTATATATACAACACTAATGATGATGCGATGATGGAGGGTGAAGTAGTATAAGGCTGTGCACCATGAAGGTATAAGGGTGTGCAATAAGATGATGCTACAGTCTTGTTATCATATGAAATTGCATTGAACTTGGTGGAAATTAATTTCCAATGACAGTGGCGGTGAATAGTTACAATGGCATGATCATGAGATCTTTCTACTCAAAGTAAAACATTGGAAGAGAAATGAATATGCTTCAACAATGATAGAGGCGGTAGGTTGTGGTATGCACAGAGGCAGTGGTAGTGGAAATGAATGAATCCCAGGGTCTAGTGAGACCATTGAGAACAGTCATAACCAACTCATCTTTATCAAGGTTGTCTCCAATGGCTTCTATTTGTTCCTTGAACTGGGAGACCCTTGTGAAATAGATCTGGATGGATTCTCCATTACTCATCTTGGTGCTCTTCAATTGAGCTCTTAGATTAATCTTTCTATTGATGTTTCTTCCTTCATACATCCTTGATAGGGCATCATACATTTCTTTTGGAGTCTTCTTGGATGACACTTGAGGGATCAAGTGATCCTTGATAAAGTCAACAATAATCCCCTAATCAGATCCTTCTTGTGGTTCTCCTTGGCTTCTGCCTCTTCAAGTTCTGCAACTTCTTCCTCGATATATTTGTCAAGATCATTCTCCTTGAGAATGAGGCCAATTATGTATTTCCATGCTCAAAAATTCTCTATGCCTTCTAGTTTGTCCTCAAGCTTGGTGCTTGGGGCCATCTTGTCAGGAGATCACAAAAAATTGAAATTCTTGAAAATAAGAAACTGATCTTACCAGGAGATGCGCTTGACTGAGGCGAGTTGACTGGTATGCTTGGTTTCTGGAGATCTCAAGTATTCACCTTTCAAAATTGACTTGCGAGATTCTACAGTGCATTTTTCTGGTTTTTTGGATTTTTACAGTTTTCTGGTCCAGTGTCAAACTAGGGTTTGACCTTCCCAGAGATCTACCCACTCAAAAACTTTGATCTCAGGATCAGTGGATGTACTCTAGGAGGGTGCAACTTTCTATGCAGTTAGATCTTCAAAAATCAAATTTTCTCTGAAACCCTAATTTCTTGTCAAAGAGGGAAAGAGGGATTTTTCACCTTGTGAAAGTTGTCTTATTCAGGTTAGCTCTGACACCATGTTAATATTCTCCTATTCTAACCTAGTTTATCAGCATTCAATTCAAATTCACAATAATACTAGCATACACGATCGCTAAAAGAAATAGTATCACGAGATCAACACATATTTAACCTAGGAAAACCCTAAAGGGAAAAACCCAACAAGAAAAGCTTCCTCAATATAGATGATCAAAAAGATAAAAGATAAGACTTCAAACTGGTCCTTCTCCTCCTTACAGATAAGACTCTCTCTCTCTCTCTCTCTCTCTCTCTCTCTCTCTCTCTCATGCGCTACACAAGTGTGTCTATGTGTTCAAATGAGGAGCACTTCACTTCTATTTATATTCTTTCAGTCACTTGACTTTTTACTCAACCAAGTCGACCCCACTAAACTTGACTGGGCCGACTTCTATAGGAGGACTCAAAACAACTCATTATTATATTCTGGAAGGTGCTAATGACCTGACTTACAATGGAGGGATTTTCCTCATGACTCTTTACTGACCTAGTACAATATTAATGATTCTCCCGATAGGAACATCGATCTACAATGAAATACAAATGATTCTCCCGATAGGAACATCGATCTACAATGAAATACAAATGATTCTCCCGATAGGAACATCGATCTACAATGAAATACAAATGATTCTCCTGATAGGAACATTAGGGTACAGTAAGTGAATACAATTCAAAGTTATAATAATTCAACATCATGGTTCTCTTATGCCCATTCAATCAATAATACAAAAATGGATTTCTGGGTGTGGAGAAAATGAGGAAACAACATAAAAACATGAATCGTTGCTTCACGTTCATTGAGCAACACAAAAACGAGTTTTCCCAGCCATGGAAATGAACGTAATTGTAGAAAACATGAAGGAGAGAGCCCAACAAGATTCAGCTGCATGAGGAAATTAAGGACGTGGGTGAATAATGGGACAGGCATGCATTTCTTGGATTTTTCTTGCCACATAAGTCAAAAACACATTTTTCAAAAATGATGGCTTTCCCCAATTCGAATTTGATTGTCATACTCTTCCATCCCAAGGCATTAACTACCTCAAGTAATTTCTGGAAGAAATAAATGATTAGGCACAAAAGACAAAATGGATAGTTGACAGCTTTATGGGTTCTTCCATTGACATTTGGCTTTACTTTATTGGCTCAAGGGTTTGAATACCTCCCCCCTATTCCTTGTGAAATCATACCCCCATCTCTTTAATGTTGCATTGGCATAGCTAGTTGTGGGTATTTTTATTAATTGCATATTTACATTATGTCCAAAATTATATTGTGACTAGCTATCACGTGAACCATCGGCATCGATTTTAATTGTCAAACATAAAACACTAAATCCATGGTGGGACATTGGCCTTGAGCTCCATGCCATGATTTAATAACGTTATTTACATCATTTACAATTTAATGCAATTGGGGTCAAACCGGGGTATTACACAGCAAATAAATACGTTTTGGAGCTCTTTAGATTTGAATCTTATGTTTTTTTATGAAAAAAATTGTATAGAATTTTACCTTTTGTGTAGCGGGCTTAAGCTGGGAAGAATAGGGGAACTAGTGCAATCAACTATGGTTAGTTTATCGTTGCAGTTATCTATTGTATAAGATGGTTTTCTTCACAAATATTTCGAATACATAAATCTTGTTTGTCATTATTTCTATGCTACTATGATTTGTTGCTAGGAGACTGGTTCATCCTTATTTCAATGACGAAACCCAATAAGGACATACATGCATCATATTTCTCATTCATTTTCAACCAATAGATCCTCCATGCAAGCATCAAATTATCAAACTTCTTTCTCAATCTATAACAAATCTAAACCAAAATATGTGCAAATTGTGATCCTTCAAGATGTTCGACATAGCCAACATCCCAATGCTTGCAAAATGCCTTGATCAAACCCAAGTCAAAAGTATCTCCCATGGACTACAATCATCTAATCTCTCACTCCCAACAATTCTCAACCTATTCCATCATTGGCATATCTTCCCCAATGTGGGGAAAAAAAACAATCTAATGCATCATCTTCCAAAAAACACACAAACATTTTCATAATAACATCCTCATGGGCTACATTGAATCTTGAAATGAATTCAATGAAAGATGTAACAATTAGTATGACTTAGACAGCATGTTCTGAGAAGTTTTGAATGTGCTTGTCCCAATATGGAAGAAAGAATTGATTCAAATTCCATGGGATACCCAAGAAATATAGTGGATTGAACCATTCTTTAATCCATGATTCTTCTAAAAATGCCATACTTCTTAACTTCAATATTCAATGTGACAAACTTATTTGAAATTTGAAAAACATATAACCATCATACCTCATTTCAGTACTAATGTGCTTTCCAAGTGAGGTTTCAAATGTCTTCAAGTATGTTGGATGTCCTCACTTCTACAAACAACAAGTTCACTTTAAAATCTTCTAGAACAAGGATTTGTTCCTTTGTGGATTCACCAGATGAAAAAAATACTCAAAGAAACAACCTTATCAAATCAATGTAGACAAACTACTAAATCTTAAGAACTGGACTATATCTCCAACAGCACTAAATTTTTACCTCCTAGATATTATGCATTACCAAAACAAACCAAATAACTCGGTTATAGTAAGCAAAATAGTGAATGCAAGACCCAATAATATCTATAAAAAAATGCAAAACACTACCTTGTCATTCAACATTCATGTAAGCCTAGTCTTCTCCAAAAGATCTGGAGCATGTTGTTGTATGCTTTGTTCAATTGCTAGTTGTCATTGTATAAGTACGATGTTAGCGAGTAACCAATGGAGATATACAATTAAAACCTATAACTGCTTAATTGTAAGAATTTGCATAAATCCTATTTAAATAATCCATTCTAAAACTAATCTTGCTCACTGAATGGAATATGTAGGAAATTTCAATTGCTTGAACATCCAACTCGGACAAAGAGGGTCAAGCTCATGCTCACCTGTTGTTCCTGTGTGAAGAATATTTCATCATCTACCAAGTGATTTTGATATGTTGCTTCAATAAGAGGGGCTTGTTCTTCTCTTTTGTCCCTTTCCAGGTAATCCATGGTTTTTGCTAGTTTCTGGAGTTTGTGTTCCATTTCCTGCCTTTCCTTAAGTTGGTCATAAATATCTTGTTCCATGAGGATCTGTTTCGTAACCTTTTTCAGTGAGAGAATAAACAAAAGGAAGAATAACATAAGTGTCTTTCATGCATAGAATTGCGCTACAACTAAAAAAACTAAAATTTGCAAGACCTTAAACATAACCATAGTAAATTTGACAAATAGGTCAATAGTCCATACCCCTTCAACAGCTTGTTGTTTTCCTTGTTTCCCTCTCCTTCTCTCAACATCTTGAAGAAAAGCTTGAGCTTCTTCCAATTCATTCTCTTCAATCTCCCTTTAAATTCTCTGCTCTTTTCTCTTTATATACTCGGATGCAAGTATTTTATGTTATGCTTCTTCAATTATTCTTTGTTGCTTCAATCTCTTGGACTCTTCTTCTCGTTCCTTCTCAATACCAGTGAAAGCAAACAAATTTCACCGAAGACACTATGAGACTCCAACGATCTACAATATGCAACAACCACATAGCTAAAAACAACTAATCGGGTACATACCATTTCAAGCAATTGTCGCTCTTACTCCTCCGTGTGCCTCTCAATCAAGACTTTGCAAGCAACGCTTTTTATGCTCTTTTTATATGATCTCAAGCAATACTAGGAAGTGTTGAGGAGCTTTAGTGACTTTTTCAGCATAAGGAAAATTTATGAGGTTTCTAACCTTGTTTAAGTGCTTCAAAAGAATAGTTAAATGATTTCAAATCTTGTCTGACTCAAGGTCCTGCACAAATAAATCCACCAAGTAGCTTCCTCACTCTCAAAAACACTCCATGCACAGAAGCATCATCCTCAAAGGGAAATCTTGATTTAGTATTCAATATAACAAAAACTAGAAAATTAAATTTCTTCACCTCACTGCCAAAATGTACAATTCCTTTTAAATGGTCAATCTTCAGCTGTAAAAAAATGTACTTCACAGCATCCTCACTAAGCTTCTCTACAACAGCAAAATCAGAAAATGGTATCATGTTTGAAAGGATTGTGATTTTCATTGTTTGATACACTTGTGATACCTGGAACATCCAGTTGTACTTTTTAGTAGAGCATGAACAAAGGAGAGTAAGTATTAAATCTCGTCGATTGTAATACTCTCAAATTAGTTAGCCATTCTAAAGCAAGAATGTACTACTCCAACTACACTGTTGGGACAGGAGAAGTTGAAGACAATTTGTGACTAAGTTTAGAGAGCTTGCCTAGCAATGGCTAAACCTTTTCAGCAATATCTAAAGGGTGGAAGCCATTTTTCGGTAGATGATACAAATCCTTCACTTCTTGTGGAACATATGTCATGACACCTTTGAAAACCTGACACGCAATGAAGATACCAGTTACACCAAAAAAAAGTGCATTAACCAAAGACATGGTTTCCAAATTTCATTACATTTTAATCAAAATTGTGTAGCATGTTAAAACACAAAAATGTTCGAGCAGAGAGCGCATAGTAGAATAGGGGTGCTCTGACTTCTCAGCAACTTAAAGAAAAGACCTTTCGATTTGATTATATTGATGCCTGGAAAATTCCAGGTACTGACAGTATGGATTCTCCCCAATAACCATTCCCAATTAGATCATCTATCATTTGGTATGGGGAATTCGTCTGGTTAGCAGCCAAAACTGTCGGTACCTGGGATTTTCCAAGCATCAACATGTTCTTGATATTCTTAAGAAGCTCAAGATTTAGATATTATACTTACCAATTAGGAAATAAGTGTTGGGCATGATAACTGTAGAAACCAAATATATATATCAGAAGACAAAGGAAGAACTCTAAAAAATATTAGAAAGAAGTATACATAAGAAAGCCCCATTGAGTTGTGAGAAGTTATCTGACGTTTTTCTACATGGCATTGAGAACCAAGCTTCATTTGAGTCTTCAAAAGAGGCACAATATTTTCCAGCAGCTAGCAGTCAAGAGCAAGATCCATCAAAGTCTTCAAAAGAGAGACCAATGGCAGAATCTATTGCTCCTTCACATCTCAAAGGATTAACGGGGACAGATTTACCTGACATTCATGAACAGATTTCACAAGAATCATTAAAGTAGATATATGTGGCAATCTCTTCTACAGAACAAAATTTACTCTCAATGTCATCTATAGAAATAGTTGTAGAAAAGGTAGTATAAAATGGATGTAAAGAAACATTTTCTTCTCTTTCTTTTTCTTTTACTAAGAATTTATATTCTATAAGCACACAACTAAAGAAACTAGAAGAGAAAGATTTGAGAGGATTTGTTTTTGCACTATCTCCAGAACTAGATGGAAAAAAAGCAGATAAGAATACACATAATGTAGTAGACTCCTCTGTTATTCCTCCAAATCTTAGAGAGTTATCTGCTGCTATCACGCCAAAGAAGTTGGAAGTGGATGAAACAATAGATGAATTTACTTGGAAAATTCCATATTCTAATGATTCCATAAACTCTCCTAAAGTAGAAAATGGAAGTGATAAATCTCAAAATAATAGTTTCCTAGGAAGATCAGCATCTAGAGTAGAGACCAGCACTGATATCAGTACACTTGAGAGGATAAAGCAACTTGGGCGAGAACAAAGGAAAAATAACTATGTTTCCACACATTCATTTGTCTCCCACAATGGTAGTGATGATGAAAAAGAAGATGACCTTGATTTCTCAACATTGGATTATCTTGAACCTAATGTCAAAGATTGACATGTAATCCCTCTAATAAAATTTATCCAGGTAAGCCATAGTTGCCAGAAAAGCCTAAAACTCAACATAAGCCAAAGATGCCAGAAAAGCCTAAAAATCAACATAAGCCAGAGTTTCCAGAAAATCCTTAAAATCAACATAAGCCAAAGTTTCCAGAAAAATAAAATGACCCTGATTTCTCAGTGTTCAATTTTCCTGAACATGATGTCAGAGATCGACCTGTGATCCCTCGAATAAATTTTAGGTCAAGTAAGCCAGAGTTGCCAGAAAAGCCTAAAATTCAACATTGTGTGCAAGTAATGTTCATACCACCTTATGTCATCGAGCATGATGTACACATGGCTTTTAATGATTGTGGAAGCATTACTGAAGCCTGCATTATTCAATCAAATACAGAACACATCAAGTTGAATTATGCTTCCATCAACTTCAAAGTAAGTTTTTGTAAGGCAAGGCATATGATCCATTTTAAGAAAAAGCTAGCTATCACTACTATTATCAGGACCAAGGTTGTGAATGTTTAGTGCACACTAAGGTCGTGCATCCTTTTATTCTTTTCAGGTTAACCATTTGTTATTTTTCCTTTGGATGAAAATGGTTTTCTTAAAATGTGTTGTTTGTGTAAGAGTGTTGCATTTTAATCTTCCTTAAATGATGGATTCCTAACTGATTATTTGTTTTGCTAGACAAAGGAGGATTTTTGGAAAGCATTAACAAAGGATGTGGTTATCAGTGGTGTTGATGTTGCATTTGAAGCAGCTTTTCCATATAATCAGAGGCTATCCCAAGATGTGAGTCCTAGGGTGGAGGAAAACAATTCAAAGTCTCTTACTGAAATAAAAAAATCTTGGTTGCACGGTTATGATTAAAGACTTTCCTAATGGGCTCAATTTTAAGAATCTGAAAAATGCACTTGCCTTTTGTGGAACTGTCTCAAGATTTTCAATGGGTTCATCAAATTTAGTTGTATTCGTTGAATTTGAGGTATCAATCTTTCTATTTTGTTCAGTCTTCATGATTTTGGATTAGATATCACGATTCATTATGTCGGGTGTTAAAAAACTAATAAATACTTTGTATTTTGTAGACAGAAGAGGCTAAAGAAAGGGCTGTTGTGGATCACTGGATCTACATAGATGGGAAACAGTTGCAAATCAGGAGATTTTATGCTCGAAGAACCCCAGTTGTGATGAATTCAAATGTCAGCCCAGAAACCAGGGACACAAAAATTCTGAATATTTGTGAGTCTTTTGGACAAGTTAAGAGAATTCATTGAAGGGATAAAGATATAGTGGATGTGCATTTCAAGCAAATTGAATTGGGTTGCATGCCTAGTATTTTGGATAGGTATTTAAATGTTTCAGCACTTTCTGTGCAATTTGTTTTTCACATTTGTGGTTCTTTTGTTGCTTGAGTGACTGCAACTATGTTATGGAAACTTGTAATTTTTTTATACAGTTGTTGTCTAATTACAGTTTAAATGGAGTAATCATGGATCAATTTCACTGGAAATCTCAACCAGCACCTATTTCCCCCTAAAACGTTACAAGAACTGTGGAGCTCAACAGAAGGAAAAGAGCATTTGCAGTCAATAATGCAAAATCCTCGTAGGGTCATTAGTGGAAACTCTTTTGATAGTGATGACATGAAAGAGCTTGCAGCGCAATATTATGGAGAATCAGTTAGTACAACAAAAGAGTTGTGCTAAGAACCTTAAATATGTCTAGACTCAAATGCTTTGTGCTCTGGATTATTTTATAGCCTTAAATATTGTTGTGTTTCTCTATAAAATTAATCATACTTAAACATGGGAACCCATGTTTAATTTTAATATGTTTCCTTAGCAAGATTTAGATCAAACATCCATGTTAAAGATTTAGGTTTATCTCTGGCATCTGAGCGATCGCAATGTTATTGAACTGCTTATTAGAGCATCTTAGAACATTGTTTGTCTAAAAATATTTATGATGTCAATCAACTGATTTCTTTATGTTGATGATACTTCGTTATTGAATGGAAATGCTTTAAGTGATGCATTCTTTAATTTTTCCTACTAGTTTGATTCTCTTGCACTCTCTTGGAGTTGATGAATGTTGCTTTAGAATGAATCATAGCTACTAGAGCCTGTGCAAATGGGTGTCAATGCTGGTTCAACATTTTGAAAATTCATGTTTGCAAGTTTGTGGATGTAGCAGTGAATACATATGAAATGAAAAAGTTATATTTCTAGTACATTATATGTTCAGTTGCAAACATTATCAACTTCAATATTTATGGGTTGCTTCCTTCCTTTTTTAACAGATGTGATTGAATTTGATAGAGAGCTACATACATTAGTTTATTTTGATAAATTTAGCAGTAGAAAATTAATTTACTTTACTGAGAATTTTAAGTAATCAGTTAGATTCTTGTGTTGGGCATTTTAAGGAGTCTGCAGTTTGTAGAGATAATGAAGACGAAAAGATCGGTCACTATTATTACTTTACACCTCTAGTTAACAAAATAAAATCTATTATGGAAAATAAATTAATGAAATAGAGGATGCATGGCTTTCACAGTCAACACCAAAAGCAGCAGTTAATAAATACCTTGGAAACTCATATAGTATAAATTCAAGTCTCACATTGACAAAGCCCCGTATGGTGTTGGTGGCCTTATAAATTTCATAATCCATGGATTTTCCCCAAGGAAAATTCAACCAAGACCTAAGAGTGCCTAGGTCTTTCACATCATGCGTTGTTGTTTGTGTTGCATGGCTTACCTTTTTAATTAAAATACCTTGTACCGATTCTAACCTCACCCATCATACAGCACATACTCGTTGGGGTTCACTCTTATGAAATATCTCCGGAGTCAAGCTCCTTCCTCTAGAACATGGTTCGCAGAAAATTCCACCACATAATCTACAGTGATTCCTTGGACACGTGATTGGGTGAAATCATGAACTACACAACATGCAAGCAAAAGCTGCACTGCCAGTATCCATTTTGTAGGTTCGGCTTTCAAAATATCATTTTCATTACTAAAAGTTGTATATGAAAGGATTTCAACCATTTCTTTCCAAGCATGCTCTAATTTAACTCTTTCCATAAGACGATTTGGAACATAAGGTTTGGCTCCTGCAAAAGAACTACCAACCTTTATGGGAATCACTCACAATAGTACGCATAGTCAATTCTTGTTCTTCATGTTTCCATCCAAATTCTTCCTCAAGAAAATACCCCCCAATGACACACAAACCTCTGTTCCATTCTTCATGATCACTTGCAGACGTTGGAGGAACAGAGACAGGTATCCAAGGGCCAGTTCCCTCCAAGAGTGGCATGTCATAGTAAAAATATTTTTGTCCCAAATTCTAATTTATCTGTGAACTAGTTTCTCCTTTTTCACCTAGGTGAGCACTTGGAACTGTAATAACATATTTCCTTGGAACATCTATGTCCATGAATGTCTCATGATCAATTTTTGTATCAATAGAAGATACCGACTCTGATTTATCTAGAATTTCCTTTAGAGCCAGGTTTTGTCCAAGTACTTTCCTAACATGTTTGGAGGTCTGATTCAGAGGACTTGCAACTAAAACTACCTCCTCATTTACCTGTGGGTTGGCCTAAAGCAATCAATATTCAACAAAAATAGTGTTACTTTACATGGTTATGTAGAAGGCTAAAGATAAGTAAATCATTAAAAAATGCAATAAAAATGAGATGAATTCCCATAAATTCACTTAAATGTGGAGAAGAGCATAAATAAGTAAATTGATTATTGGAGACATACAAGCCAGCATGACAGTACTAGCAACTACAGAGACTAATCTTAATTAATCATCAAAATGCAATCTATGTCTATGTAGCGTGTAGAAATTGGTTAAAAATATTTTATGTGGCTAAGGTAGTACAAGACTGAAACAACTATGAAACCCTTGATAGCACTACAAAGAGTTGTCATGATAAACACCTTACAATTTTGGGCAGATGTGAGCTCTATGACAAACCTAGGGGTCCACAGAAGGTTTCCAATACAAGCCGGATGTCATCTATTGCATCAACATATTCAACCTTCTATAAGGAAGGAGATCTCACCCAAGGCATGTACAATAATTGCAATATCAATAATGTGCATATTATTAAAGATTTAGTGGGGTTTCATAATCCGTTATTTATCCTTTGTTTGCATTCATTTAAGCTAACAGAACTAACAGCATGCACAGTGAAGACAATGACATATAGATCATCAAGATACATCACAAACATGTACATGAGAATAACATGTCACCGTTGTTTTACCAAATTAAACATTACAGCAAAAGTCATTTGTAAAACTCAAACAAAGCATAGTTCTTCATAACTCTCATGTTAAAAACTGAACAACTAACTCTCTAGATTCATTACAATCCTCATATTTATAGGAAACTAGAGTTACAATATATCTCAAAATATATTAAGGAATCCTCCAGTTGTAACTCACTCATCCAAAAGTACCTACACCTTTAGAAACATACGTAAAGGGATAGGGAAACTGTGCACGGATGATGTATAAGATGACTCTATGGACTCTGCGTACCTAGGCTTCTATAGTTTCTGGTCATCTGTTAATTCATATTCTAGCTGAAATCATCTATGTTCTAGTACTTTAAACAAAAGTGGGTCACAACAGCAGAACAAATTCCCAATGCAAAACTGTGATGGAATTTACAACTTCCCAAGCAAAAAGGAATAAAAGGAAAAATGAAAAAAAAATCTAGAGTTCAGTTATGGCAAACCAGCAATAGAATAAATACTTTCGTTTATGCATGAAAACACACATGCTAAGAAAGCCTTTCCTCTTTAGACCTATGTTGGGGCAGAATCATACACACACATCATAGCAGTTTGTAGGCCCAACTGAGAAGCAGTTCAAGCAAACATGTGAAGTGCCAAATTTGCAGACATGGAAAGACAGATTAAAGCCCTAAAATGTGAAGATGGGTTTTTTTATTAGTTTTATAAATTTTGGAATATTTGGAAGACAAATTGGAGGTATTTTCTATTTTTTATTTTGTTAAACTTGAAGCCTCTCTTGAAAATTCAATGGTCATAATTTGCACACCTGCAAGGTCAAAACTCAATTGCATTTAATGCAGAAGTATGTTTGGGGATTAAATTATAATCAGTTGGGTTGAGCCAAAACCTTCACAGGAAGATGAAACTAAAGAATGGCAGAATAGGAATGACAAAGCCAAATTTGATATGTGCTTTGGGTTAAAAAGGTTGGCAGCTATGTTCTCTTTGAAACAACAATTTCAGAATGGCTACTGGTGTAGCTATGTCAAGTCAAATGGACAATAAGGTAGGTATAAATTTTGAAGAGCCTTTCAAAATGGGTATTAGTAATTTATCCATGAAATATAACAATTTGGCATTCACCCTTGGTCAATTTCCTTCACAATCATTAGACAACAAGATATCATCACTTACTATAGAAGAGAAGCGATTGAGAGAAGAGGAAAATACTCAATAGGTGTAAATTTTGAAGAAGGTGCTAAAGGGTTATTATTTAACCGTTTACTCCAGAATTATAGTAATGTGAAATTTACACTTAGTCAACTTCCTTCAAATTACTTAGACACCATAATATCATCTATTGTTGAAAAAGAAAAGAAAATGAGAGCAGGAGAATACTCAAGAAAATTATCCTTCTTGATAAAACCAATGCAAGCAACACAAGAGGTGAAAGAAAGGTCAACAACTAAAGAGAGAGGTACATTGTTCTTATTGTGGAAAACCATACCATATAGCCTGTGAATATAAAGTCAAAGTAGTTGTTCTTCTGAAAAAAGGGTTAAAGAAAAGGAGAAAGATAGGTATAATATTGTCAATGATAAAACCAATAACAAGGAAGATGAGGATGACACCAATGATGAAAAAAGTAACAATGATTTTCCTATTTTGAATGTATGTGTCTTCTTAGGTAGGTCGCAATACCAAGGAAATCAAAGAGGGATCGCTCGACATGGAAAATTGTCTAATGGAATTTGGTGTCTTGGGTAAATTCTAGATTGAAGAGGGTGATTACAACCTGACAGGAACCTATGGGAGTTCCAGATCTGTGGAGGAAAAGTGTAGCTAGCAATCAAGATTTTGTAAATCATCTATAAACTTCTTTTTGAATCACCTTGTCAACATAAATTTTACTCTTAAGCTTTTGTATTAAGGGGGATAAATTAAAAAGTGACATTTTGAAATGTTTTAAAGGGGGTGTTAAGAGTGGTACACTTGATAAAGTTTAGTTAGGATTATTAACATTAGAGGGCCATAATAAATGCCATGACCCACATTAAGTTGAGAAGGTACTTAAATAACTAATTTCTTATTGTATAAATAATCTTACGATGATGTATTGAATGAATTATCCATTAATAAACACATTCTTTGTATAGTTGTTTCTCTCTTATGTGTATGGTTGTGTATCTCTAAAAAACAATGTACAGTCTAGTTGCGGATCATCTAATTTGTGTGCAGGGGAAATATTAAATATCATATGAGAAAAGTATATCCAAGATGAGAAACTAGCGAGAATTAGTGTGACGCTAAATGTAGTGTAGAGAGTAGCATATGTACAAGTGAGTTGAACTTGAGACTGCCTTCTACCAATAGACTATGGTTGTTTTGGATACCCTTAGACTGATTTATGACTGTGTTGTCTCCTTTTAGTTGGGTTGTGGCTTGTTAGAATCCCCTAGGGCTAATTCAACCAAGGTGACTTTATTCCAGTGTACAATTGAATTTTACTGGTTAATGCACACTGTAATGGGAAAGCCGTTTTCGAGAAAGGGAAAGCTTATGCCAAACTTTTAATGCAGTGGGATGCCCTCTAAGAAGAGCTCCACAATCTGGAAACAAGGAAAAAAGCTTACAATAGCAAGCTTAACATAAACTCAGAAGATCTGGAAATCAACCTCAAACCAGTTTCTGGAGATGGACAATCCCTGAGTTCTCCATCCTTCTTTCCATCAGATAATGACAGCAAGCAAGAATAGGATTCAGGCTCTAGTTCTAGGCTTCAATTATTGTCATAGATTGTTAGAGTTTAGTAATACTAGTGCTAGCAAATTATGTTCTAAAAGTGGTACAAGCATAGTCATATGCTTAGCATAGTTAATGAAAATACTCAAACACTATTTTATAGCCTAGCTTCCCCTTAGGGCGGGCATAAAGATAGATTTTATGTTTACCGTGGGATGGTCTTGTTTCCCATAAGGAAAACAAGAAGAGGAAGTCTTGTAGTTTTTTCTTAATAATAATAATGAAAGGATCCGTTAGTGCTAGCTTACAAAAATAACCATTTCCCAAAACTTTTTTCTGTCAATGTCAGTTATTTCACATAAACTTCTCTATACTCCTTTCTGCATCTTGACCAAATCTAAGTCAATGTGATGTAAATCCTGCGTCACATGAAAATTTATGTGACTCATCACAACATTAATAAAAAAAATCACTATCTTCTTTCTACTCTTATGACTCGCATGGGATGGAATTGGGAGAATAATTTCCTCTCAATATGTGGAAGACATTAGTAGGATACCCAACTTGTCAGAGTAAAGAAGAATTATATAACTTTGGTTTATATATATGCTCTGTGTTTTCATAGAAAACTTCCCTCCATAAGAGTCATAAAATAAAAAAAAATTTCACGAACTATTAAATCATGTCAACTTGCAATAGAAATTTGTATTAAATATTTTCATCTTTCAGGAGAGATAAAGGCCTATTTTCTGAAAATGACCTTTCAAAAATTGATTGAAATTTGAAAAGAAGAATAAAATTGCAATGAGATAAATCTAAGAGTTTCCCATCAGAAAGACCATCCTCTTTCCAAGAACTCTTGGAACCCTGTTATCTAGCCGGAGCAAAATCAATTCAAGACAGTGACCAACAAACATAAAAATCCGAGGTCCAATCCCACAACACCCAAATACAACCCAGAAAAATTTAGCCAAGGCAAACTCCAATAGCTTTAAGGTTCAGAAAATCTAGTTGATTTGCAAAGTTTATTGCACCAAAGGGAACATAAGAAGTCCTAGTTTAAGAAATAGTCTAGGAATCCAAATAGGCTTCTCCAGTCGAGGTATATAGGGAACTACCTTTGGAAAAAGAGGCAAACCAGTATTAGGATAATCCTTAGCATGTTCCAACTGTGCCTTTTGTATCTCTTACATATGATGGAGCATTGAAGAAATATTTGCAATTTTCTCCTCCCCTTACAAGGGGAAAGAAGGTAATTCAGGATTGAAGGGAAAAAGAAACTAATTCAAAAATTAATTTGTGCACGTAGAGAACCTTGTATCCCTCTTCTGGGGGGGGATTCACCTATTTGGCTCAAGTTTTTATGTATTGCAAGGTTATTTTTTTGTGTGGACAGTTTGTAAAACTTAACAGTTGCATACATCATAGAAATCAAGTAGTTAGTAAGTGTAATACACATTCTATGGTTTCTTTATTGCATAAATCAAAATTTTGGTTCCTCTGCTACAAACTTTTAAAAAATTGTATATATATGTTGCCCGATTCAACCACAGCCTTTTATATAGAATATAAAGCCAATAATTTCTATTTAAAAAAAATAGGCATTCATTCAGTCTATATCTTATGACAGAAATCCTGGCCTGGAGAGAACCCATGACCAGATGAAGACGCTAACCCGGGAAAAACCATGTGAATGCCATCCAAACCTCCATAAATTGACGCAATTCAGTACGAAAGTGGTGTATCAGAATTTATATTGAAAGGAATTTGATGGCGTAACCTCAAAATCCTGAATATTTTGTATGAAAATACCCAGGTTTATAAAGGCACACTTTTTTATGGAACAACAACCTTCAAACGAATTTGGAATTAATAGAACTCTGGATATATCGCACCACCAAGGTGATTCTGTGTAACTTTGACCCTAATATGGATAAATTCCATAGATCGACTCAATGTCGAGAGCTACCAATGATTTACAAGTGCTAAGACGAACGATTCTCTTTCTCAATTAGATTTTGAAATTTCATTTCTTGGTCATCAATGATTTGGTGTTCTCCTCAAGTTATGATATTGGATCGCAGTTCTAATCTGAGCGTTCTTCAAATGGTACACCTACAATCTGACTTGAGAATATCCACAATATAAAAAAAAATACTCTTTCATCCCTTAGTATCTTCC
This sequence comes from Pseudotsuga menziesii, assembly GCA_001517045.1. Taxonomy (NCBI): domain Eukaryota; kingdom Viridiplantae; phylum Streptophyta; class Pinopsida; order Pinales; family Pinaceae; genus Pseudotsuga; species Pseudotsuga menziesii. The sequence continues at coordinate 128,215 of LPNX011126706.1, read as the reverse complement.
TCCTCTCTTCAAAGGCCGGCTGATCATCCTTGCATCGAGCCTCTCCTGGAAGGATAAGGCAGACAAGGAGGGATTAATGCAGTCAGACCTGCATATTGGGGTAGAGGTTTTGTTCATTGTTGTTTTTTCATTTTGATTTTGTTTAATTTTTATATTTTATATTTTTTTATTTACTTTAGTTTATTTTATATATTTTTCCTTTATATGATTTTTTTTTAAGAAGACTAAACATTTTGGCAAGGACACTAGATTATGTATGTGGAATCATCCACAACAAAAAGAGGATAAACTTGTACCCTAACCATAGAGTAACCCTTGCATGCATAGCCTAACCCAAAGTATAGTCTAAAATGACGAGTCTACACACCCATGACATGACACTTATCACAAGCACACCCATTACATTAATGTTGGCGTAAGGAATATTGATCAATTAGAGTGTTGAAGAAATGACAAATATGATAGAGATAAAAATTACCCATAAAACTCACTCTTTCCTATCATCCTATAGTGATTATCATACCTTCATACAAGGCCAAGATAAGATGATCACATCTATCAAATGCACAAATATAGAAATCTATAGAACTTCTTGATCCCATAATACAAATCCCATGGTATATGATAACAATCCATGCAAGGCCATCAACAATCTATCATTATGAGAATCCCTCACATGCACTTGAAATCCTTTGACAACTAAAATTTAAAAAAAAACACTTAAATAGTAACACGACATAAGTAATCTCAGAACATTTCAAGGACAAGCCCGACCGCAACCCAGGGTATGGGAAACCATTACGTCCTGGCTTCAGGAATCTATCAGAACAGAGGCTTGAAGGGATGCAGATTGGGAGGTGGATAGTCTTGAAGCAATCATTATGGAAACCTAAGGATTATCGGCCTCATCGTAAGGAATCCTCCACCAACGGAGCTCAAATAGAAATCTATCAAGTGCAAATCTTTGGAGTCCTCCTCCTTAGGGTTTTCTAAAGTTAACTTTGACAAGGCCTCGAAGGGGAACCCAGATCAAGCTGGGTATGGATGCATCATTCATGATTCCATAGGGAACATGCTCGGATTTAGTGTGGAGTTCATTGGATGGGAGACGATCAATGCTACAGAATTGGAAGGGCTTATACAGGGGTTGGAAATGGCGAAGGAAAACTGTAGGTTGTCACTCTTGATAGAAGGGGATTCTTAGCTGGTCATTAACATAGCCACAAAGTTGCTCAACGAAACCCAAGTTTCCAAGGTGGCAAGGTTTTGGCATTTAGAAATCAGGGTTGAGCAGCTTAAGGAAATGTTGGATGTAGTGGTGGCGGTGTGCTTCAACCACGTTAGGAGGGCGGGGAACAAGGTCACAGATAGGTCAGCAAACTTTGCAACCGACACCTGTCGAAACATGAAGGCTAGATACTGGAATGTGTTGACAGATATGATAGCATGGGACAGTTGTACTCACCTCCTACACTAGGACATGCATGGTATTAATGAAGAATGGAGGGAAGCACAGGGGGAAATCCCTCCCTCTTAATATGACACATGGGAGGTGTCGGGAGAAGGGTGGTGACATCAGTCGGCTTTCGTGTGAGTATTAATTTGGTAACCGATCAGGCTCAGAGTCAGTCTCGTCGAAAAGAAGGCATACGTGCAACAGTGAAGGAGATAAATGGGAAATATGGATTAAGGCATGAGATCGATCCGCTCAATACCACGACCAACCTGCGAATCATCATGATATGCTCAAAGGAAATCATGATCTGAAAATGGAAAGTTCCTTTTAAAAAATCTCAGGGTGGTGGAGAGGCTTATCAATCATGTTTGCAAGCAGTGTTAATTATTGTTTTGGATAGAGAGCAATAAGGTTTGAAATGGGTCGTTGTTATTCTGAGTCAGGAAATAGCCGATAGTATGGAGGAGAGCAAATGGAAATGAGTCTTGAGTGGTGATGAGGATAGTGGAAGGGTGACTCGTGCTTAGAGGAAAGCCATGTGGGATTCTTGCATGTTTGAACTAGAGCTGTCATCTGAGGTTCAATAGAAAATCAACCACTCAGAAAAACAGATCTGGGAAGAACTAGACCAGGAAACTCTCCACAAAGAATGCTAGAAATCGATCAATTGGATCTTGGACCCAGGCCATAATGCGGGTCATTTAAGCTTGTATGAATGAATGGTTTCCCTCTTCTAGGTAATGAAAAACCTCATCAGGTGCCCGGCCTAGGAGAAGGAGGAGACCGTGGATTCAGGGGATTCCATGGAGCAATGGTGAGTGGGAGTGGACGGGGACCTGAAGCAATTGAACCAGAAGATAGAACTCTGCTTCCAATTCTTTGGGATTCCACCCCCCCCTGGTCATTCCTTGACATGCAAACTCGATGTAGAATAGTGGCAAGAAGCCTGGTGGTTTTCAGGATCTGTCGTAAATAAGATAGATGAAGCTATAGTTTCTTCAATATTGGATGGAGCAAGGGGGGATGCATCATATAGACTATGTAGGGAAAATGTGCATCCATAGTGTATGGGTGGAATAGAAAAGGTGGTTGGGGGGGATGCAGTAACCGATGAAGTACCTTTAGGGGAGGGGTGAAATGGAAGGAAGACCATGACACCACCTTAGTTGCAACTATAATTTACCGTATTGTTAACCAACGATTTTGGAAGAGTCAGATTGATGCAGGAGGATCGTTGCATGCTAGCAATGTGATGAGTTGGTCACGTGTTGTGGCATATTTTGTAACCATTTTGTGCTGATTCATAGTCTGATTAGTGGCATAGGAATCATTACGGATCATGAATCCCTGCATGGACATCAAGCTGCTAGTAGTTTGTTTCAAACAAAGACATTTTCATCATGCGTCGTAGTGTTTGTTTTTAGTTGTAGGACCACTCAGGATAGGAGTAGTGGTTTAGCATAAATAGACAGTTTAGAGATGTAGAGGCGGTTCTGCTCTTTAGCATTCAGAATTCCATATTCGCAAAGAAGAGGACAGACCTAGACATCTGATTCCTACTTGTAAATATTTTGAAGAGTTGGAAGAAGAGAGATCCAAGCTGTGTGCATTTTCCATTGATTGCTTAATAGAAGGATTAACCGTGTGTTTGTTGGGTTGTTAGCCTTTATGCATGTACTATGTTGAACTATGTATCTTACAGATCTAACTTCAATGTTTTCCTCAAAATTTGTGTATTTCTAAGAAGTTACTATATTCACGCATCAATTTCTTGCTTGAATAGTTGAAGTAGGGTGTAGATGCGTGCATAAGAGTGTTAGTCTAAAGAATCAGGACGATTGCAGGCTGGATTGATCAATTCCATGATAAATCAACGCAACCCGCATATTTTCTGCATTTAACAAGTTTTGGAGAGAATGAACGGTGGAGATTGAGTCCACAGACGAAGATCTGACGACCCAAAATAATCCCGCAACAGAAGTTGTGAAGAAGTTAACAGATTTGCAGAGATCTAAGAGATCCACACCAAAAGTAGATCGACAGTCGAAGTGAAGGCCGCAAAGATCTAATGGCTAGGAGAAATGCGAAGAGGAAATTGCGGGGAAGCAACTTTGGGAAGTTGGCATCCCGCATATCGCAATCCACTTATGGAAACTTTGTTGCGGAAGGAAAGTTGTGAAGGAGCAACTTTGAAGAGTTGATCGGGCATCCCACATCCCGCGTGTAGAAATCCTGTTGCAGGATTGAAATTGTGGAAATCCTTATCGCAAAGGTAAAATTGTGGAAAGGCTATTTTAGTGCAGAAATTTGGTTGTTAGGCCAAATTTGGCGGTTCTACTAAGTGTAGGGGCCACTAGATCCTGGAAGCACTGGTTGGGGTTGGTTGTAATCGACCCACCTGCACCAATTTTGGTATCAGAGCGGGAAGAGATTTCCTGTTGAGAAATTCCACAGTTGATATTCTGGGTAGAATTTATAAAGGAGAAAGAAGGAGCTCGTGTGAGAAAGAAGCGTAGTCATAGAAGCCTAGAAAGAGCCAAGAAGAGTGCTCAAGAGGTTCTATATAGAGGACCATCGCTTCCAAAATACCAAGGGCTGACAAGAGGCTTGGTGAGCTAAATTGTAGCAGTGTGAAAGAGTGTTGTTATTGCAGAGGCTTAGTGTGAGAAGATGGTTGCACGTATAGGAAGAGCAAGAGGTCGTGACAGATGTAGAACAACAAGGAACGCAGAATTTCTAGAGGAAATGAGGGAGTTAAGGGCACATTTGGAATCCATGGAAATAGACAGATGAAGAGACTTAGAAGCAAAGGATGTAAGTGAACCTAAGGATTAAGAGCAAAGAGAGGAAGCTACACCTATGCAGGAAACACCAAAGTTAAGATATTTCAGATCTATTCTGGGAGTGACTTCAAGGCCAAAATTGGAGTTGCCTACCTATGATGGAAGTCTCGTCATGGAGCATCTCATTGACTGGATCAGTGAGCTAGACAAGTACTTTGAGTATGATGATATCGAAGAAGACAAAAGAGACAGATTAGTTGTGATGAGGTTGAAAGGGCATGCATCCTTGTGGTGGGATAGTGTGCAAGCAGAGAGACAGAGGAAGAATAAGTCGTTGATAAAGAGCTATGATAGAATGGTAGAAAATATGAGGGCTAAGTTCTTTCCCAAAGATTACCAGTTAATTCTGTATAGACAAGTGCAGAACCTTAGGAAAAGATTGTTAACAGTGAGAGAGTACACTGAAGAGTTCTATAAAGTAAACCTAAGGGCTGGATATGTGGACGAGCCAGTAGAGAAGGCTGCTAGATATGTAAATGGCCTAAGTATGGATATCCAAGAAGAGATCAGTATGATATCACCTAGAACAATGGATAAGGCGTATCAATGTGCCTTAAGGTAAAAAGAAAAGATAACGAGGAAGCAGAGCTTCAATAGAGGTCGTGGTTCAGAGAGAGGACGAGGGAAAGCGACTGGAAGAGGAAGATTTGGAGCGTAGAGAGGAGAGTCCAGTAACTCTAACCAACAAGAGCAACATAGTAGAGGAGGTGACTCTAGTAGAAGAGGACCTTACCAAGGAGGTAGAGGTAGAGGAAGAGGCAAAGAAGCTGTCGTTAGATGCTACAAATGCAACCAGTTGGGGCATAATTCATTTGAATGTCCAGGGAAGGAATATGTAGGATAGAGAGGAGCCTCTGTAGCTCAGAATGAGCAGCAACAAGAATAGTCGACAGTAGAGGAATTTTTGCCTGAGATAGGAGATTCATTGATGATGAATAAAGTCTTGTTGAAACCTGAGAAGGAGCATGCAAAGCCTGCTCAAATGAAATATTTATTTAGGACTATGTGTAAAGTCCAAGGGAAGTGTTATAAGATGGTAATTGACAGTGGGAGTACTGACAATCTTGTTTCCATAGAGATGGTAGAGAAGTTGAGTTTGAAGAAGACCAAGCATCCTGTTCCATACAAAGTATCTTGGTTACATAAAGGACATCAAATCCTGGTGAGTGAGCAGTGTGAAGTTGATTTCCAATTAGGTCCATATAAGGACAAGATTCTGTGTGATGTGATGCCCATGGATGTTTGTCATATACTGCTAGGAAGACCGTTACAAATTGATAAGAGAGTGACTCATGATGGTAGGAGTAACTGTCATAGTTTTGAGCAGAATGGGATAAAACATGTACTTCGCCCTTTACAAGAAGGTGGTATAGCAGGACAGTCAGCACCCAAAGTTCTGATGTTATCAGGAAAATAATATTTGTAGCAGATTAAGAAGGAAGAGTTGAATTATGTTGTGGTATGAAAACCAAGAGTGGTGACAATGAAGACTAATGTGACAGATCTACCTGAGGAGATTTAGGAGATGCTGAGAGAGTTTAGTGACATTGTCGTGGATTATTTACCCAATGAGTTACCACCAAGGAGAGATATAAGTCATCAAATTGATTTTATTCCAGGATCCAGCTTACCAAATAAGGCAGCATACAGATTGACACCTTAAGAGAATGAATAATTAAGGAAACAAGTCCAAGGATTGTTGGACAAAGGATTGGTCCAAAAGAGTCTGAGTCCATGTGCAATACCAGCAATACTGACACCAAAGAAGGATGGTGAGTGGAGGATGTGTACTGAATCTAGAGCAATTAACAATATTACTATCAGATATAGGTTTCCATTACCAAGGATGGATGACATGATGGATCGCCTAAGTGGGGCAACATGCTTTTCAAAACTATATTTGAAGAGTGGATATCATCATATCAGAATCAGAGAAGGAGATAAGTGGAAGACAACCTATAAAACAAATGATGGGTTGTATGAGTGGTTGGTCATGCCATTTGGATTGTCCAACGCACCAAGCACTTTTATGAGATTGATGAATGAAGTCTTGAGATATTTCATAGCTAAGTTTGTGATAGTTTACCTTGATGACATTTTGGTTTTTAGCCAAACAGAAGAAGAGCGTCTGAAATATTTGAGATATGTTTTAGAGAGGTTGCAACAGGAAAAGTTGCTGATAAATGTGAAGAAGTGCACATTCATGAAGACAGAGCTAGTATATTTGGGTTTTGTTATCTCAAGAGATGGGTTGAACATGGATCCAGAAAAGGTGCAAGGAATCATTGATTGGCCTTCACCTAGGAACATATTTGAGGTGAGAAGCTTTCATGGATTGGCAAGTTTCTATAGGAACTTTATACAGAATTTCAGTGGTATTTGTGCATCTATTGTTGAGACAATTAAGAAGGATAGAAAACCATTTCAATGGACAGCAAAGGCTGAAAGGAGCTTTCAGTTCTTGAAGAGGAATATCATTGAACAACCAGTATTGAAGTTACTAGACTTCAACCACCCTTTCCAAGTGAAGTGTGATGCTAGTGGAGTAGCAATCGGAGCTGTACTCAATCAGGAGGACAGGCTTATAGCGTATTTCAGTGAGAAGCTAAATGATGCCAACCAGAAGTATTCATCTTATGACAAGGAATTTTATGCTATTGTTCAAGCAATGAAGCATTGGAGGCACTATTTGATGCCTAGAGAATTTGTGTTGTACACTAACAACCATGCATTGCAGTATATTATGCAGCAACCTAAGTTGAACCTGAAACATGTCAAGTGGGTTGAGTTCTTACAAAGATTTACCTTTGTGTTGAAACACATAAGTGGACAGTCAAACAGAATAGTTGATGCCTTGAGTAGGAGACTGTTGATTATGCAAGAGAATCAAATCCAAGTCTTGGGATTTGAGCATTTGAGAGATTTGTATGAAGCTGAAATTGATTTCCAGGAGGCTTACAGGGATTTTAAAAATATAGTGGAGGTGGCAAGAGAGCCATGGATGGAATATACCCTACAGGATGGTTTACTCTTTAAAAATAGTAAAATTTGCATACCCAATTGTTCCATGAGAGAGAACTTGATACATGAAAAACATAATGGAGGTATGGCAGGTCACTTTGGAAGTGATAAAACCTTTGGACAGTTGGGTTATTTCTATTTTTTGGCCAAGGATGAGGTCTGAATTTGAGAAGTTTGTAAGCAAATGTAGATTATGCCAACATGCTAAGGGGAGAAGCCAAAACACATATTGTATACACCATTTCCTATTCCAACCAGGCCTTGGGATTTCTGTGAGTATGGATTTCATTCTAGGTTTGCCAAGAACTCATAAGGGGCATGATTCTATCTTCGTGGTTGTTGATAGATTCACTTAGATGGCACATTTCATTCCATGTTACAAGACTAGTGATGCCACACACATTTCTAACTTGTTCTTTAATGAAGTTGTAAAGCTACATGGTTTACCTAGAAGCATTATATCAGACATAGATGTGAATTTCACAAGTCATTTCTGGAGAACCTTGTGGAAGAAGTTGGGTACCAGACTGAACTTTAGTTCAGCATATAACCCACAGTCTGATGGACAGACCGAGGTAGTCAATAGGAGTCTAGGAAACATGTTGAGAAGTTTGGTTAGAGAGATTCCTAAGCAGTGGGACAGAGTGCTAGCTCAAGCCAAGTTTTCCTATAATGATTCACCAAACAGGAGTACAGGGATGAGACCATTTCAAATTTTGTATGGAATGCATCCAAAAGGAGTGTGTGAACTTCATGACTTAGGTCAATTGGAGAACAGTAGTGTTGATGGTGAAGATTTTTCTATAAGGATCAGTGAACTCCAGGAGTAAGTGAAAACGAGGTTACAGCAGAGTAACACCAGTTACAAGGCCATATCATATTCCAAAAGGAGATAAAGGAACTATGAAGTAGGGTATTTGTTCTTAGCATATATGAAGCGAGACAGATTTCCAAAAGGAGAGTATAACAAGCTGAAGATGATGAAGAGTAGACCTTGCAGGATAGTCAAAAAAAATTAAGCAAATGCTTATGAGTTAGATATGCCTACATGAGTGGGTATTTCACCAATATTTAATGTTGCAGATCTACATCCTTATGTAGCAGGTGACACTGGAACCTTACAAAAGGTGATGATCTTAGTGAAGACTTACAATGGGTGAGATAGATGCCTGTGGCACAACCATTAGAAGTTGAGGCCATTTTGGACACTAAAGTGGTAAAGAGAAAAGGGAAGAAGGACTATCTGGAGTATTTGGTCAAGTGGAAGAAGTGACCAACAAAGGATTCTACTTGGATGAGCGTTGCATAGTTGGAAGCCAAGGGTTTCACTGTAGCTGATCTAATGAACAGGGGTTCATAATTTTTCTACCTTGCGAGTCTGATGCAGGAGCATTGTGGCATGCCAGCAATGTGATGAGTTGGTCACATGTTGTGGCATCTTTTGTTACCATTTTGTACTAATTCATAGTTTGATTAGCGACGTAGGAATCATTGCAGATCGTGACTCCCTGTGTGGAAATCAATCCACCAGTAGTTTGTTTCAGACAAGGATGTTTTCATCATGCATCATAGTGTTTGTTTTCAGTTGCAGGACCACTCATTATAGGAGTAGTAGTTTAACATAAATAGATAGTTTAGAGATGTAGAGGGGGTTCTGCTCTTCATCATTTAGAATTCTGAATTTGTAGAGAAGAGGACATACCTACTTCTAATTCCTACAAGTAAATATTTTGAAGAGTCAGAAGAAGAGAGATCCAAGCTATGTGCATTTTCATTTGATTGCTTAATAGAAGGATTAACTGTGTGTTTGTTGGGTTTTTAGCCTTTATGCATGTACTGTGTTGAACTATGTATCTTACAGAGCTGACTTCAGCATTTTCCTGAACATTTGTGTATTTATGAGAAGTTATTGTATTCACACATCAATTTCTTGCTTGAATAGTTGAAGTAGAGGGTAGATGCATGCATAAGAGTGTTAGGCTAAAGAATCAAGACGATTGCAGGCTGGATTGATCAATTCCATGATCAATCAGTGCAACCCATAGATTGTTTTCCATTAACAAGTTTTGCAAAGAATGAATGGTGGATATTGAGTCCACAGATGAAGATATGATGGCCGAGAAGAAGCCCGCAACAGAAGTTGTGAGGAAGTTAACAGATCCGCAGAGATCTAAGAGGTCCACACCAAACGTACATTGACGGTCGGAGTGAAGGCCGCAAAGATTTGATGGCTAGGAGATTTGCGAAGAAAAAGTTGTGGAGAGGAAATTGCGGGGAAGAAACTTTGGGAAGTTGGCATACCACATCCCGCAATCCACTTACGAAAAATTTATTGTGGAAGGAAAGTTGCAGAGGAGAAAATTTGAAGAGTTGATCAAGCATCCCGCATCCTGCATGCGGAAATCCTGTTGTGGGATTGAAATTGCGGAAATCCCTGTCGAGGAGATAAAATTGTGGAAAGGCTATTTTAGTGCAGAAATTTGGTTGTTAGGCCAAATTTGGTGGTTCTCCTAAGTGTAGGAGCCACCAGATCCTGGAAGTGTCGGTTGGGGTTGGTTGTGATCGACCCACCTGCACCACAAATCTAAGTGAATTATCATGATTTTCAAGAGTCAACAATCAACAATCAACTCAAACTAGAACCATAACTGGAAATCGAATTTTAGTATAATGGTTGATTAATGATTCTTAAGAAATAGATAAAATGAGGGGATAAATGGTGGTGAAAACAAGTCTCTTTTAGTCATATCGTAGATTTTGGATGATTCTTGTCACAAGGGGCTTCAAAAGTTGGTTAAGTGAGTTCAATGATATTCTCCCCACTAGTTGGGCTCAATACCTTCCAAGAAGTGACATGTTTAGTAGAAATTGACATGGTCATTTAAGCAAACCATGTGGTCACAAATAATTAAATACGAGATGACGTTCCAACTCTTAGTGAGGTGATTGATGCTTTGCACTAGTAAATAATTAAAGAAACATTCCTCAAGAGTTTCGTTTGGCTGATTTATTTAGGTATTAAGCCTCAATTGAGATTAAGGTTACATGAGGATATATGAAAATCAAGAGCTATTAGATATTTATTTATATCTAAAATAGTTGTACAGAGAATCCCCTAAGCAGAGAGCATTTTTAGTTGGATGTGCATGTGTTGTATGTTGGATAATTTGATTTTGTTGAGATGTGATCTAATGGTTGGATACTTATTCGATTGGATGGTGAAAATTTTGAACACTAGATACCCAACAACACACTCAAGTCATCGACATTCACATAATAACATGTGTTTTCTAATCCCCTCACACCAATCCATGTGTCACTTGACATTCCAAAGCATCCTACGTGAGGTTTAGGGTCATCATTACCAAGACATGGTAATATCCAGGGAGGTGAAGGGAAAGAGGGAGGTGGTTATAAATATATAGATATCATTGGGTGAGAACTTATAGCTTTAGGGAGCCAAACAAAATAAATCTAATGGACTATGGGGATGGGAATGATGTCATCATGTAGACTGTATTTAGGTCATATGAAGAGTCAGTATCATGCAGTCTAGACTTAGAAGCTTTGGGCCTGACTTTGTCAACATATATTTGAGATAATGTCCTTGATTTGAACAAATATCAGTTGTTTAGGTTATCCAATCAAAACTTGGATTTAAATATTTTCCAAGGAATTCAATTTTCAGTCTAGGCATCAAAATCTTTCATACTATGTTGATGTCTCTCCTAAAAAATCTCAAGGTTGAGAGCCAAGCAAAACATTTCCTTCATGTATCAAAATAGTAGATTCTCTATAAAGGGAATATTTGGTGTACATGTGTTGCATGGAAATCATTATGAGGTTGTGTGCGTCAATGATGGATATCACTATACCAAGTTACCCATGCAAATGAATGTTTGGCCCACATGTGCCATATGTGCAACATTTTTAGTTTTATTGAATGTGTATGGCTCTTGTGGAGTTAAAAAGGATTTTACAAGTTATGGACTATGGACATGATCCCAAAACACCACACAAGCCTTCTAAGGGAATATTTGGACTATATGTGTTGTATGAGTGCCCTTTCAAGGTTTTGTGCATTAGGGGTGGTTCTTGGGGTTGTGTGAATGGTGAGAGGAGGAACATCAGCATCTTAGGGACTAAAAGAGAATTTTATAGATCATGGACCATGCACACAATACAAAACCACCACAAAGGCCTTGTAAAGTGAATCTTGCTAATTTTTGCACATCAAGTATGGCTCTCACAGCCTTTATCAAGGTTTGGGAATCAAAATTGAGGTCAACTCTAAAGAATGCAAATGGTGTGAGGACATTCCTAGGCTTTATATGTTATTATGGAATATTCATGAAGGGTTTATCTAATGTTGAAAATCATCTAATTTTAATATTATTGTGATAACTTTAAAAAAATGGAAACTCTAGTATTTAAAATCCTAAACTTCACTTGTTCATGTGACCCAAAGTCTAAAAATAAATGGACCAAATCCCAACTCTAATATCCTATTCAAATGCGCTTGAGAAGAAATTCATTATCTTTTCAAAAGTAACTATGGTTGAAATATTTACAAGTAATTGGATAAACCCAAAAACCATGGACAACTAACTCCATGAGTAGTGGATCCCTCACATGAAGGGGTTTAGACCCTATACTATTTCTATCAAATGGATTCTACACCATCTTTTTTGAGATAAACCTTGGTTAAGGAAAATATTTTTAAAAATGACCCATAGTTTGTGGGGTCGCGTTAAATGTATTTGAGTAGGTGGATGTTTGATTTCAAATAACTATTAGATTTTTATCATTTAATCAATATGATATTAGGGTCTTATCTGAGAGAATAACATGCACGGAAATAAACACAAGATACAAGAGACACAAAGAATTTTCCTCAGGGAAACCATAAAGGATAAAACCACGCAACTTCCTCATAGATAGAATGAGCACCAATGGCAGCAGTAAAACCCAAAGATAGAAAATATGATCTCCAACAGTTGTTCTCTCTATCTCACTTGAGAGAGCATCTCCTCTCTCACTCATGCGCCCCAGTGAGTGAGTGTGTGTGTGATGTGTAGAAATGAGGAGAGCCTCACTTCTATTTATTTTCTTCCGTTCACTTTTTGTCCACTCCAACAAGTCGACCTCACTTAACAATAACTTACCAGGGTCAACTTCTCTAGGAGAGTCTAATAACCCTAGTACCCCACAACTATGGGGACTTTGCCCTCTGATCAACAATGAGGGTTAACCTTGACTCAGTTGTGGGGACTATTTCCCCGACTTACAATGGAGGGTTAACCTTAATGACTTTACATGACTTGTTTACATTATTGAATCTCCCGATTGGAACATCGGGGCATGACATGACTCAATTACATTATAGATACTTCCTGGAATAACCATCGGGGTACAATACATAAGATATACTAGTGAATACATTTCGAAGTTAAAAATACATCAACACTTCCTCTTAACTAGGAAGGTATTCTCTCCACACAATTTATCAGCACAAGTCTTCTTCTCTGTATCATCTGGATCATCATCAAGTCATCGTCATCTTAGAGTCATCTTCATCTTCAAGTCATCTTCATCGTCAAGTCATCTTCATCATCAAGTCATCTTCATCAAGTTTGGATCATCACTTGATCTGGATCATCACTGATTCCACTATCTCAATCAAATGGTGCTATCTCTTCATTCTTCCCATCATAGGAAGTTTTACAAAGCCAGCCCTTTTTCATGCTAGTTGTATGCCTAGCCTCAAGGTAGGTATTCATCTTCTGGAGCACTTATATCTGACCATGAGATGAACACATCCAAGAGCCATGTCAAAATGGCCCGCCTAGCACTTACATCTTTTGTTCTCAAAGAATGGCTCTCAGCTCTAGGCTGAGTGTTATTCTCAGACTGAAACAAATTCCTGGTAACTAACCAGGTGCCTCCATTCTCCCATAGAATGGCCCCTCAACACTAAGCTGAGCTTCAGTCCCATACTGAATCAATTTCATGGTAACTAATCAGGTGCCTCCATTCTCCCAGAGAATGGATTCTGTAGGTCTTCATCATCTTTGTCCATACTGTGGAATCCACGGGACTGATTATATGCGTCAACAAAACCTTGAAAGAGCATCCTAGCATAGACTATAGGATCTCCAAGGATATTTTACATGTGACCATCACAAAACCTTGAAAGAGCATCCTAGCACAGACTATAGGATCTCCCAGGATCTTTTCTATGTGACTACCACCACAAAACCTCGAAAGAGCATCCTAGCACAAACTATAGGATCTCTCAAGATATTTTCTATGTGGTCAAGAAAAACCTTAAAAGAGTGTCTTGCAACCTGCAAGAACTCTAAAGAGCATCTTGGGACTTTTACGAGCACATAGGTCAACCTATCGAATCTCCGGGGTTGATTACATGCCTCTAGTAGAAAAACCTCGAAAGAGCATCCTAGCATAGACTGTAAGATCTCCCAAGATATTTTCTATGCTACCTATAGTAAAAACTCAAAAGAGCATCCTAGAACAGACTATAGGATCTCCCAGTATATTTTCTATGCTACCTGCACAACCCGTCCATGGCCAACCTATAGCAAAACCTCGAAAGAGCATCCGAGCAAAGACTATCGGATCTCTCAGGATATTTTACATGCTATCTATACAATCTATCCACAGAGTATCATCCTGATACTCATCACAGCATCATCTTGATGCATATCATCATCATATTATCATTCTGATCATCATCATAGCAGAAACTAAAGCAACATCTCGATGCTCATCACACAACGCTTACATACATAGTCATGGGAAGGATCCTCCTACCATGCTTGGAATGGATCCTGCAAATGTGTCTAGTCACTTCTTCCTTAAATTATATTCTATCTGAAGAACACCAAGCCTCTTTCTGAAGTACTCAAACTTCACCCTGGCTAGTGCTTTGGTTAACACATCTGCTATCTGCTCATCCATCGCAACATACTGGAGCTTCATTGCTCCTCTTTGCACCATATCCCTGGTATAGTGATATTTGATCTTGATGTGCTTTGACATGTCGTGGAACACCGGGTTCTCATACAACTTCACACAACTCTGGTTGTCACAAAAGATACAGGTAGCATCCAACAGAAGATCAAATAACTTAGACAGTAGCTTCCTGACCCATACTGCCTCACAACTAGCCGAACAAGCTACCATGTACTCTACTTCGGCTGTACTCAGTGCTACGTGGGATCGCTTCCTGCTAAGCCAAGAGATCATACCTGATCCCATACTGAAGCAGCACCCCAAGGTGCTCTTTCTATTTGCAACACGACATGCCCAATATGAATCAACATAACCCTCCAGGTTAAAATTTTGATTCGCGTCATACTTGAGCCCATAATCAATCGTACCCTTCAGGTACCTCAGAATATCCTTTGCAGCGATCAGGTGAACATGTTTAGGATCTGTCAGAAACTGGCTAAAGTTGTTCACTACAAAGCAAATATTTGGTCTCCTGTTTGTCAGGTACATCAAGGAACAAATCATCTGATGATACATCGTAGCATCAACCATATTTGATGAAGCAACACTTAATAGCTTTAGGTTCGATGCCATAGGTGTCGTCATGGCCTTGCATTCCATCATCATGAACCTCTTCAGGATCTCTACTACATACTTCCCTTGTCCCAAGGAGATTCCATCCACATTCTACCACACCTCCATGCCTAGAAAGTAGTGCATCATATCTAAGTCCTTCATCTTGAACTCGACAATAAGTCTCCTCCTTGCAACTTTAATGAGTTCCTATTTTCTGTTAGGAACAAGTCATCAACATATAAAAGGAGCATCACTAGTCTTCCACCTTCAACCTTGAATTAAAGTTTGGAATCCACTTTACTCTCAGTAAATCCTAGAGTCATCGGTAATATGTCCATCCTGTCGTACCGTGTCGAACCTCAGGATCTTATGCAGTCACTCCCTCTGATGTGGAACATCATTCTCCCTCTGCCTTTCATACTCTATGCATTGAAACATTCTGTACTAGAGTGACAAGTAGCTTCCTTTGCTACTAATATTCTATGTATCCATCTAGGGTCGCTGGATACCAAGATCCTCTATCTTTGAAAGCATTTTTCTCGCACCCACCTATGAGCTCGTCATCCTCTATAGGCTTTCATCTTCAACCTTGTAGAAAAGTTTAAGATCTTCATCACTCTATGTGACCTTCAAGCTCCTCATGTATGTGTTATCCCATGGGTGCCTTCTGAGCTTATACAAGTCCTTCTTTCATTTGCACACATGAATCTACCTATCATGTGTATTTCTAGTGGCTGCAAATGTTTCTTCATAATCTATGCCTCATTCTACAAATATTTCCTTGTATCCTGTTAAGTCAGGAACTTGTTTCTTCAAATTTTATGTTTGATTGGCATTTTATTCCAAGTTTACTCATTTGCTTAAGTTTGATTTGGTGCTTCTTTTAGGAAATTTTTGGTTTTTAAGTGAAAATTTGAACTTTGCCTTTAGATTTTTACTTTATTTTTGATCCTCTAGTTTTTGAAGGGTTTTAAAGGTCATTATGTTGATTAGGGATGTCAACAATATATTCTAAGAGCATAGTTTAACACCTAAAATGCTTTCAAATTGAAAAAAATGATTAAAATAGCGCCAAAGTGATTTCAAATTATTCTTGTAGCGCAAGTGCCCAAAATTAACACAGTGGCGCTACAAGAATATCGCGCATGTTAAATTCTCTGACTTTTGAGACGATTTTTTGCATGATTTCAAATCTTAAGTGACTAATCGTGTGATTTAAGGATTTTTGCTACATGTGGTTCCAGTAGTCATCATGAAAACAGGTGGGTTCATGTCGTGGAAGAGATCATGGTTATCATCCCCCATCGTGACAGATAGGCAGAGACTGATTTCGATGTGAGGGTAGGTATTCCTTACATGCATTTCGAAGTTGAAGGACTTAGTGGAGCGACGACATCTACCAAAAAAGCCGGAGATTGCTGTTATGGAGCAAAGTTGGGGTTTTCATGGTTACACAGGAAATTAGGGCTTTCTCGTCCTGCCACTAGGAGGTAAATTGAACATATGAAGACACCTATGTACTTAAATTCGACAATAAGACAACACAAGGAGTGGTTTAAAGATTCTGCAGCTTGACAGAAAGCAGGTATTCCGCGATAACCTGTTAATGGTTGCGGAATTGGGGCTTTCTCGGTGAAGCCTATTCTATTAAAATTGGTTAAGGGAAACGTTAATTTATGCCTTTAAATGAGATTCCTGCCAAAGAGATAGTTGTTTAAGACATTCTAAGATGTTGTGGTGAGTGAAAGGTTGGAAAGTAGCATTATATTGAACCATTCCCTTGTCGAAGCCTAAAAAGATGATAGGGTGAGAGCTGTGCATTTTTTGGTGTCTAAACTTCATAAACAGGTCTGCTACCTATACACAATGCAACAAAGGAGCTGAATGTCTGAGATTACATGAAGACCTAGTTTCATTTTGGTGCTAAAACTACTGGGAGCAGAAAGTGAATAGGTTTAAGATTGTTTTTGTTTTATATATCTTCTCATCCAATAGATAAAACAGTCTTCAGTTGATGTAAAGAGCTGGCAGCTGAGATCATTTATGCAAAGTTTTTTCTGTACAGAGATTGCTCATAGGTGATACTAGAAGGAGTTAAGGGTTAATTTTGATACTGAGTCTCAATACACAGTTGTTATTATATATGTTGGAGATAGTCAGCTATCTGAATAAACAGACTGAATGATAGCTAAATTTCACCCACAATTTAGTGAAGAGTATTGAGCACTCTGTGACCTAAAATCATTTGAGCCTGTGGTGAAACCTATCCTGCATTAGAAAACAAAAGGGAACAGTCAAGGGAGACTGAGGAAAGCTGGTTATTGAGATATAAGAGGTTTAAGAAGGAAAAAGCAGTTGCTAGGTCATTGACAGAACCCTAGAAGTACACAAGAGTTTCAGCCATTGAACGCAGCCCAAGTGAGTTCAAATGGGTAAAAGTGGCAAAATAAATAGGGCTGAGCCCACTGATGTAAGCCGGATTGAGAAATTCCCAGGCTGTGTAGAAATTTTCCAGAAGGCTGGGTGGCTGGATTTTTTCAAAAGAATAGATGGTTATAACACTGAGGTTTCCTGTAAATTTGCACAATGCTACAATCAGGACATGGTGGTTTTTGACACTCTAAAGTTTAGGTTGACAGTGGATCTAGTTGCATAAGCTACAGGAATAAAAAATGAAGGTGAAATGTGGTTTAAAAGTTGCCTTTCACTTTTGATGCACAGAGGTATCTGTTACCTAATATTACCCCAGACTGGAGCAAAGGCATACTGATCCAAAATTTCAGAAGTGAGTGGGTGGAACCCATTAGAATCTTGCAAAGCTATATAACCTGTGAAGGCAGATATGCCTATGTTTTCAAATACCATTTTAGATTTTTACAGCATATGGTTGGTGTATCTAAAATGAGCCTTCCTTTCTTCCTATTTAAAGTTCTGCAGAAGATGTCTAGCAGAGTCAAGGGGCATCAGGATCATACTTCCCAATCCATTTTCCACCATGGACTGATTAAATTGATCATTAGTACTGTCCTGTAGAGTGAAGGAAAAACCTGGGATTTCTTCCTCTTCTGGTCTGGTTTTCAAGTTAAACAAGAGGATCAGCAAACCAAAAACCAGGCAGACAAAGGGAAAGTCCTAGTGAGGAAACTAGGTCAGAAGGTTAAGACTGAAGACAAGAAGGAGGTTAAGCTTGAAGAAGCACCAGAGCCTTTGAAGGATAATAATGAACCTCAAATGGCTTCAGTTGTCTTTAAAGGTAAATATTCACTGTTTACAAAAAAGAAAGAGCAGCCTATGCAACACTTGACACCAGCAGAAGTTTTCAGTGAAGATAAAACTACTGTCACAGAAAAAGTTACTGTACAGGAAGAAGAGATTCAGACCCAGCAAAGGAGTCCCATCACTATCCTATCAGAGGATGAGGGTTATTTGTTAGAGGAGGATCAATCCATTGCTAAAACTGAAGCTAGGGTTGATTCATGCAAGGAATTTTCCACTCTAGAAAACAAGACAGTCAGACCTAGGAGAAAGAAGAATAGGGTTGAAGTCATGGAATTTTCTACAATCAAACACCAAGGTAGAAGCTTGAATATGATGGGAGAATTGGCTCCAGCTTGGAGGCCTAAAACCAGGTCAAGGAATAAATTAAGATTGAATATGAAGAAACGGCTTAACCCTAGCTTGAATACCAAAGAGGTGACTATTCTTGATGAGATTTCTTCATATGATGAAAAACTAGGAATTGACAAAGTGAGCAGTAAAAAGAGGGAAGGAGCAGTGGTAAGAAGTTCAATTCTTCATCCTGCAAAAGGAAAAAAGTCATTACAGTCAGTATAAGATTCAAGCCAGCCCGAGCCTAAGTTGTCTGCCATATTTCTTGAATTAAGAAATGAACTTTTGGAACAACAGCAAGAAAAAGAAACTGAAGTTTCTTATGATAAGGACCAGCTGTTAATTGATGAAGCTACACCTATTGAAACAGACATTCAGGAAAACCCTAGTATGCCTGATATTTCTATAAATCTGTTAGAAGAAGATGCAGACATTTTCAGGAAACTTAATATACCATGGATGCCCAGTAATGCACAAGAGACCATAACAGGGAGGCCATTTGATTCAGAAAAAGAGAACCTGCAGAGAACTATCAAGCAATACAGACATCAGATGGACTACATGCAGGAAGTGAATGATGGGCTGATCATGGCAAACAGAAGGCTTAGAGAAGATTTGCAAGAAGTTAATGAACACTATCAAGAACTAACAGCAGTGTCCAAAGAAGCCTTGAAGAGGAAGAGAACCACTGATTTGCACTATGCAGAGTTGAAGTTGACTGTGGAAAGCCTACAAAAGCAAAATGAAGAGCTCACAAGAAGAATAGAAGGCATGGAAGATGAGCAAAAGAGAGCCAAGAAGAAGGCTCAAGCGCTAGATGGAATAGCATTGCTAGCTGAGGCTGCAAAGGACCTTTGAATTTGTCAGTTAGTCAGTTATGTCTTTTTTGAGAAGCACTTTAGTAAATCAGTTGTTAGTTATGCTTTTTTGAAAAAATATTTTATGATTGTAAATGTAATTTTACTTTATCCCATCGAGTTGGTTGAGGGCAGTTAGGGTTTTGACCCCTAACTAATTTTGTAAAAAGAAGTATTTAGAGAGATTAGAAGGTCAGAAGCAGGGTTCGATTTTTGGAGGACTTCAGGAGGTCTTTTGGACTTATTTGTGAGCTAAGTATCATAACTCTTATATGTATTTGATGACAGACTATGAAATATATGACACTTTATACCCTTCAGTACATGTTTTGGCTTCATCTTTGACTTGTTTAGTTGCTTAACTGATAAATTCATTGTTGTTCTATGTTTGTATGCTGGTGATGCTTATCTTTTATGAATGAACTTCAATATTGTGTTATGTTGGATCTTGTTGATTATATTATGCATCTTTGTCATTACTTGCTTGTAATTCAGTTCTTGTTTAGCTCATGAGTGTATTCCCTGTTGGTCACCAAATTTACAACCAAGAAAACATTTCAGAAACCCTAAACCTAGTTTACTTTATTAAGTTTTATTTGAGATTGTGTTGGCTTGTTTCTTTAGCCTTGGAAACAATTTCTGGCACAAACATATCCCACGATGTTTCCATCTACTACATGATGGAACTACGAACTTCCCTTCAAGTCTCGATACTGCATCCTATACATCATTCTTCTTGAACTGGTCTTCCCTATCTTCTTGGCCACTTCTTCATAGTTGGAAGGTTCTGCATCAATGATGTCACTGCATTTGTCATATTATTCTTCATCTTGAACTTTCGTCACTTGTTCTTCGGAACAAGACTCATCCTTCTTTGGTCATAGGTGATTATACGCGATCTTTACTACAAGTCAAATGCACTTGTATGGTTAGAAACATTTCATAAGGCATATTCATAGTATAAAATTCTTATGCATAAATATATGATCATGCAACTATTTTAGCAAATACAACATTCATCCATATCTCACAGAAACTTTTCTAGATGCCTTCCATCTCTACCAAGACATCATTGAGATTGTGCACTAATCCAATTTGTCAGCAAAGAGGTTTCATTCTAGATAAGTAGCAATGGAGAGTTGTATAGCACCATGAGCTACTTACACATCACATGCATATTAGTAGTATACTGTCATTAATTCAAACATTCTATCATGCATAACACATCAACTGAACATAAACAAATGCATAATAAAATAATATCATGAAATGACAATTGAATACTTATCTTTATTTGTTTCGTGGGTAGACTCCTTCTTTCAGCTTCATCATCTTCTTCATTCATAGCATCATCATTTCTTATCCAAATGCTTAGATGGATAAGAGTTTCTTTAAGAATTTAGTTCTTCATATTCCTCGTCGCTTGAGGGATCTTCTTTGGATCGTGAGGGCTTGATCTTCAGCTGCTCCCATCTTCTTTTCTCTTATTGTGAGTCAAGCTTCTTCTTGTGTGCACTCTTCCTAGAGTCTACTGAAAGTAATCACTTCCTTCTAGCACACATTCCTCAAATGAATGAAACCCATGATCTTGGGAGGCCATTCAAGGTGGATATCACCACGTCTGAATTCTCTACTTCTTCTTCTACCACTTCAAGTTGTTCTTTGATTTGAGAGACCCTTGTAAAGTATGACTGTATGGTCTCTACATTCTGGATCTTCACATTCTTCAACTATTTTCTCAAAGTCATCTTCTGATTTATGTTCTTCCCTTCAAATAGCTTGGTCAAGGAATCAAACATCTCTTTCGTTGTCTTTAGGGAAGACACTTGTGGTATAAGGTGATCCTTGATTGAATCGGCAATGATCTTCTTGGCCTTGATCAAGTTCTTCTTGTGTAAGGATTTTAGCCTCATCTCCCTCTGGAACTGGCACCTCTCTACTTATGTAGGTGTCCAATTCAGTTTCTTCAAGAACGAGTGAGATCCAATACTTCCATGTTTGGAAGTTTTCAATTTCACTAAGCTTCTCATCAGGCTGGTGTAATTAGACATTTTGAAATAAGAACCTCAAATGTAAATAGCAAAAGATTAGATCTTACTGATTTGAGGTGTTTGTCCTAGTTCCGGAGTTGTCTGATCTAGGGTTTGTCAGAGAAACCCTAATTTTCTAAACTTGGAATATTTCAGATATGATTGGGTAGAAAGATAGACCTCTTCAAGTGAGCTGTCCAATGTACTCATTTTTCTGAAAACAGTGGAGGCAAGCTCCCGAAACAGGAAGCCCTAGTTTACCAATTTCTTCTACAGAAATGCATGATACTATTTCTACAGTATCTCTGAAAGTACTGCTCCTCTATGTCTGAAATTTCATACTAAGGTAACCTCATCTATCCGTGTTCCCATACCATAGGTTTCATCAGCATTGATTTCACCAATTTGGACTTATGAGCGTTTTCCCAAGGTGACCTATTTCAAGACTGTTAAGCATAACGAAGTTGTACATACTGGCACGTGTCACTATTTCATCTTCGGGGTCTAAAACTCTTACCACAGAAATTAAAGTCTGTGGAATTTCTGGAACATCTTGGGAAATTTCAGTTGGACCTTCGTAGCCCGAGCTATAGCAATTCTCCCCAGGTGTCCTTTTTGGGGAGGAATCCTGGGCGAGGCTGGAACCCTAACTTGGAGGAATCATATCTCCTTTAATATAGAGAATATGAGGCTGAAACGTGGACACACTATACATCAAGAATTTATCTTTGACATGTGAAAGTTTCAGCACCTGATCCTTCTCCAATATTGAGATATAGAGAATCTACCAAAACTATCAGTTTCAGTATTTTAGGGTTTTTCAGGCCCAGGGTCAAAATAGGGTTTGACTTTCCTAGAGTTTCACCCAACCAAAAATCTTGACCCAGGTCTCTAGACTTTTATTTTGATGAGAATAGTAATCCTATGCCAGTATCACTCAAAACTTCCTCCTCTGTGAAAAGCCCTAATTTCTCGCAGCAAAAACTAAAAATGCTCGAAATCAAATTCTGCTTCGATAGAAGGATGCACCCTTCAATGGAGAGTGAGCCTAGCATCCTTTTGCTGATGGATTGTGGAGAGAGACCCAAAAATTAAGAAGCCTTAGATTCTACAGCTGCACAGTGTCTTCTTCTCAAGTTAGCTTTGATACCATGTTAGATTTTTATCATTTAATCAATATGATCTTAGGATCTTATCTGATAGAATAACATGCACAACAATAAACACAAGAGACAAGAGACACAAAGAATTTTCCTCTGGGAAACCATAAAGGAGAAAAACCTGCAACTTCCTCAGAGATAGAAAGAGCACCAATGGCAACAGTAAAACCCAAATACATAAAAGATGATCTCCAACAGTTGTTCTCTCTCTCTCACTTGAGAGAGCTTCTCCTCTCTCACTCATGCGCCCTAGTGAGTGAGTGTGTGTGTGATGTGTAGAAATGAGGAGAGCCTCAGTTCTATTTATATTCTTCCGTTCACTTTATGTCCACTCCAACAAGTCGGCCTCATTTAACAATTACTTACCAAGGCTGACTTCTCTAGGAGAGTCTAATAACCCTAGTGACCCACAACTGTGGGGACTTTTCCCTTTGATCAACAAGGAGGGTTAACCTTGACTCAATTGTGGGGGCTATTGCTTTGACTTACAACGGAGGGTTAACCTCAATGACTTTACATGACTTTTTTACATTATTGAATCTCCCGATCGGAACATCAGGGCATGACATGACTCAATTACATTATAGATACTTCCCGTAATAACCATCGGGGTACAATAATACATAAGATATACACGTGAATACATTATGAAGTTACAAATACATCAACAATAACAATAAGAAGCCTAACCACATTACAAGGTCGGGTAACACTTCCACAATTGTCTCTAATTGTTTGGATGATGAAACATTCAAAACAATTGGAAACATATTGGGTAAATACATAAACATAGTCAAAGCTCATGCTTGACAATAGATGCATGTGATTGAATCTAAGTGGAGATTGATCAAGGTAAAGGCTTGCAACTATTGAAGAGAATAATGGAAATATGTTGTTGAGATTGTGTTTTGGGAGGTGCTTTAATTGGCATTTGGAATAGATTGGTTCAATATATATCTTAGAATTTTTCAAAATTAGATTTGAAGAAGATATATTGACATGGTTTAAAAACCTTACTAATGGAAGCTACATAGTGTGTTTTGGCATTACTGCCATGTTTTTAAACAATTGAGAGATTGAGGGAAATTCATGGTGGTTAAAATTTACAAATCATTCTTGAAGGCCATAATATTTATGTGGGTGGACCTATAAAACAAAGTAATCACATGGGATCTTTTAATGAGATGCATATGGAAAGGTACTATTATGTGCCCTCTCTGTAATAGTAAATCAAATGCAATATAACATTTTCTATTTAGATGTCCTTACTCCAGGAATTCCTAGGAAACATCAAAGTCATTGACTGGTGGAGAATGGGTTTGAGAAGGAAACTCAAATGGAGATTAAGCTCACAAAACCTAGTTGGATGAAAAGGTGGTTGCTAAACATAGTAATGCTCCTCTTAAAATTTTCTAGGCACCATGGCTAGCTAGGAACAATATGATATTCTAAGTCCAATTCACATCTCCCTTGCAAGTTTTCTAGAAGATTTAGCATGCATATGATGGACTTACGAACATTTTGAGAATAAATTTACCAATGCAGGGTTGGCATTTGGAAATTGATAAAACATTTCCATAGGGTTTCCTTAATGAATCTTTCATGGTAAACTTGTACCTATGTAAAGTGTGGGGAATTCATATACTTGACCAAGGATCGCCACTTTACCTTCACTCGATAGCATGGAAATGGGTGTAATAATATGGACAAGACAAAGGCATATTAGATCCACAAATGATGATGAAAATAATGACAATGATGATAATTATGACAATGATGATGATGACAACGATGATGATGATGATGGATATGAAAATGATAAACCCTAAATTATTATAAACCCCATAACCCCAAAACCCATAACCACTTAACCCATTAAACCCTAACCCCTAAGGCCCCTAACCGTTAAATGTGACCATAAACCCATTAAATCCTAATCCTAACTCTTTATAAGCCCCCTAAATTACTCAAATCTCCTAATCGCTTAACACACTAAACCCTAACCCCTTAATCCCCTAAACCATAAGGCCTTAACCACTAAATGTGACCATAATGACCATACTGACTATGTGTATTATGTAACACATTCATATGACATAGTGTGACCATAAGGACCCTAACCACTAAAACCCCTAATAACTAATCCCTTGACCCCTTAAACCTAAACCTCCTTATATGCCTAACTCCTAACCCCGCTAATGTGACCTTAATGGCCATAGTGACCATAAACCCATTGAATTTTAACCCTAACTCCTTATAAAATCCCTAATCCCAAATCCCCTAACCCATTAACCAACTAATCCCTAACCCCTAAACCCCTCTCCTTGTTAAGTGGAATCTCTCCCTGTTAAGCAAAATCCATCTAGCAACGACGCTAAGAGCTCCGAAAAAGATGGTGGCCAAACATCTGTCAACCCATCGGCTCCCTTAGTGGAAGGACAATCAAATTCACAGATCGACTTTGGTTTTGGGGTTCCTTTTGAGGAGGATATTCCTTCCAAGCCATAATTCCAGGTTCCATGGTTCTAGTGTCTTTTATTTTT
The DNA here is from genome assembly GCA_001517045.1 of Pseudotsuga menziesii. Taxonomy (NCBI): domain Eukaryota; kingdom Viridiplantae; phylum Streptophyta; class Pinopsida; order Pinales; family Pinaceae; genus Pseudotsuga; species Pseudotsuga menziesii. The sequence continues at coordinate 103,109 of LPNX011126706.1, read as the reverse complement.
GTCATGGTCATCATGGGTCTAGAATTACCTGTTAATCACAATAGTTATACTCAGTTTTTTTTGCTTCAACACTATTAATTTTGCTATCACTATGATCTGTTTTCCCTTCTACATGGAGGATCAATCTTATTGTAAAATCATGAATTCCCCTTAGGGGCAGGTCTCAACTCTCTCTCTCTCTCTTCTACATTATTTTCATAGAACTACCACTATGATTTGTACTTTTGACTATATCATTATTTTGATTCAATAGATTAGTCTCTGAAATTACCACAAAAAAAAGGTTTATTTATATAGTAACTAATTTATCTTTTTCCTCTGAGCTAGGTGTCCAATAGGGGTAAATGGTTGAAAAAACTCTACATTAGAAACAAGGTGTCAAGTTAGGGTCCAATAAGGTTGGAAGATACTGTTGAAGCAACTACACATTAAAAACAAGATGTAATTTAAGGTAAGGTGGTAAACTAAATTCTAAACTGTTGTTTCCCACTACAGATTGTCATTATAAAATGGTATGTAGTGTATTATCAAGAATCATACCTTCCCTATATTGAGAACTGTGATATGTTCCCCATGGCCATATTCGAGGTAGCTAAATTAGGTGGAACTAGAACAATAGAGCTATATTCTTAATTACCTTAGGTATGAAAATGTCGTGAGCACTAATATTATCAACTAGGATTAATTGGACCTCAATGATGGTGTTGACATGCTCTATTTGTTTTAAAAGATAGATAATTGGTTGCAAGAGGAATTACAATAGAGAAAGGTATAAGAGTTATGTGGTATATATGGGTTGTTAGTGCTTGTCCCCATGAAGTATGAAGACAACTTTAGATATTTTAATTGTGGTCACAATCATATCTCTAATGGCCCATTAAATAGATATGGTAGCATGGACCAAGATTTTGATCCCACAAGATAATTTGGGATCATTCAAAGTGAAAAATAAAGACTTTTTAGGCTCAATCTTAAACTTAATTTCTCTTTCTTCATGGCTTTGCATTAAAATATCATAAACAAGATGTATGACATCTTAAGGTTCCATTCAATATAGTAATGAGACAAACCTTGAATGTGCTACATATATTCAATTGAAACAAAATAAACTCTACATCTAAGCGGAATGGTGGTCTAGATGAGGATTTAATTTTATAATATTGACCAACAAAACAAAACTTATTTTCCCCACATTGTGCATATCATGGATGCTATTTTTCATGAGGGAAACAATATAATACTCTCAATGCAACATTTAAACAGA
>LPNX011126706.1:82760-100255 GCA_001517045.1 Pseudotsuga menziesii | reverse complement strand
ATATATATATATTATTCAACTTGTCGCAACTTGATGATGTATATTATGACATATATACACTCTTAAATACAGCATTACAAGTTTCTTATGGTGTTCCACCCACAACATCAACCTCAGTGGTGAAATCCAACCAAAACATTGTCAAAAATGTATGTTGAGTCTCATATTAATGTATGCTAGGTACTAATGGCCATTTTAGATATGTCAAATATAAATATTTGGATCTTCAAAACTTTGAGAGGTTAAAAATGATTCTAAATATTTTGCATGTTTTACACTTTCATGACATCTTTAGAGATGATTGGCACTCTTTGTCATACACTACAAAGGTGCATGAACACATGTCGTTAAGGTATGTGCACTCAAATTGATGAAGTGTGTGTATACATTCTAGAACTTGGTATAACTAATGTTTTTTTATAACAATTATGGTTGGATGTAGCCATAAAAAATTCTATCTTTTAAACCCATCGCAAGCATTGAATTTTGAACAATAGATACCCAACACCACACTTAAATAATTGACATTCACTTAATAACATTTGTTTCTTAATCCCTTGATAAACCCCTTCACACCAATCCACGTGGCACTTGACTTTCCAAAGCATCCTACCTACGGTTTAGGGTCATCATTACCAAGACATGGTAATATCTAGGGAGATGAAGGGAAAGAGGGAGGACGTTATAAATATTAGATATCATTGGGTGATAAATTATAGCTTTAGGGAGCGAAACAAAATAAATCTAATGGACTATGGGGATGGGAATGATGTCATCATGTAGTATGTATTTATGTCACATGCCCCAATTTTGCAAAATTAATATTATCTTATTTGATTTTATTTAAAGACATATTTATGTTAAATTTTATGCTAAGTTGTAATTGATGACTCAGCAGAGTCAAGGATGTTGAATGTAATTTTGAATATTTTAATTATAAATAAATAAAAGTGGATACAACAACTTAGGAGAGATGTTAAAAGAGTGTTTATTATTGGTCAAGTTGGTGGAGGAGACTGGGTGGAGAGCAAACAGACATATGGTAGCATCCTCAAACACTTCCAACTGTTGCAGGTGGAAACCTCCCTACATTTGGGGTCATGATCCCCCAAGAAAGTGGGATCAGAGCAGGCGGCTTAATTAATGACAAACTGACCCAAAAGACCTAGGCAATCTTATAAAAATTCCCATTGAAGAGAGCTGAGGCTGCTCATTCCATAGAAGTGATCATTCAGGTGAATGAACTTCAGATAATTCAATGGCAAGGGAATTTGTGGAAAGAGTTTGAGGGGTTAAACTGCTAAGTGATCTAGTGTATATTTTCAGCTGAAGGATCTTACTGCTGAGCGCAGAATCATTACTGATTCATTGGACTAGTCTATTGTTTGCTTGCTCCACTAGTTCTAAGCCAAGGAGACCAGGAACAGGCGCGGGGGTCCAAAGGAGACGTTGTTTGAGCGCTCTCCAGGAGTTGGTAGGGAGGAACGGCCTCCTAACGCTGTTGTGTCCAGCTTAATCAGGTTCTACAATCTTTTTTGTTTTATTGTGTTAAATTATAAAAGTGAATATGATTGTTATCTAAATGTTAAATGTTTAGTTGCAAATATTAGAGTTAGTAATCTTATATATATATGAAGGAATGAATTTAAATAAATGTAAAAATAATTATAACCTGTGTTTTTCCACATATGGAAGGACTAGACCGTACTCCAGCACAAGCAGTGTATTTAAAATAGATGAAGAATATGATAGGAATGGAAATGAATAGGATGTATTAGGAATTTCATAATACCAGAGTAACTTATTTTCTGTATGTAGATTATTATCAAAAAAGAACAATAACATGTTCATATATGTTTATTGTTAACCAGTTTATGTATGCAAATTCACTAGAAAAGGAATAGTAATAACTCAACACAGGTAGAAGGATATTTTTATAAATAAATATCCTAATAAGTTATGCTTACACATAGTACATTGTTTTCTTATTGAATTTAAAACATGCAGGATGGTAAACTGTGTTAGGTTCATACATATTTTCTTTGTATTTTATTTATTAATCTGTTGCTTATGCAGTAGTTGAATTACAGCTAAACTATTAGTTTATATTCAGTTCAATAAAAGTATACACTAATAAGTATATAGTTCAAATTCTAATCATAATAATTTAAGACTAACATTTACTATTAACTAAGGAAAGTAATATGAAAAATAATCATGGTACTAAGAAGAAACTTATTCAAAATATCTAAGTTCTTCTATCATTTTCCCTTTATTTATTTCAATAGATAAAACAACAAGAAAACGATAAAAACCAACATATACATAAATGTATATTTATAAAAAGCAATTGTTTCATTTAACTTTTACAAATAGGATATACCTGTAAAAGCAAATAACAGGGTCGAGACCTTAAATATATATCACAATTACAAATGACAAGCATTGAAATTCTAATCCAAATTATTTGGATTTTTTAATTAATAAACTAGGTTATTATAAATTAATTACAGTCCTTTAAGGACAAACAAAAAAGACATTAGTAAAATTATAAACTAGAAATTTCCACAACACATTTGTAATTCTAGTTAAGAACCAAATTAATAAAGTAACAGAACTTGTTAAAAATAAATGGAATAAATTGTTTTAAAACAAACGTTCCCTACAGGAAAACCCTAGCTCATATATTTGAGCGAATAAGTAAAATCTATAAATAAACCAATACTGAGTGACAGTCAATAAATATTAACAATAAAATAATTACGAGATATGTTAAACAATAAAATTATTATTACATAGTCGAATAGGGTACAAACCCTAAGTTCACAGAGTCATATTAATAGCTTAAAGATAAACAGAGTTCGAGCTCAAGGAAAACCCTTATGCCTTTAAAAGAAAACTGTATATTACTTAACAAGCCAAGAAGGCTTAACTTAAATAGAGTTTACAAACCAACTTAAAGCCGACGCACCCATAATGAAATATGGGGTTTTAAAAACATAAGACATTAGACCAAGTATCAACTTGGGTAAAAGCATGAGGACTAAGCATTTACAAGTCATGGCTTGAACCGGAGTTACCCTACTGTAAGTGAGGGTTTAAACAAAAACTAAACTAATAAACTGAAGAACAGTAACCCAAGACCGGGAAAACACCATGCTGTAACTTCTTCTTTCCCCTAAGGTCTGAACAAGCAGGAGGAACCATTTCGTAACCGGGGCTTACCCATGAAATGAACATCGGTTCTTTTGTGAAGGGGTTCCTTCCCAAGGTGATGCGAACTGTCACCTGCACAAATGGAAATCAAATTATAATTAAAAACATGTAAATAGAACTGAAACTGAATATATGTATAGTGTTCAACTTCTTAAGGCGATGCATACCTGTAAGTTGGAGAACGAGGTCAAGAAGAAGGCAGACCAACGCCATGAGCTCAACAACCTTCACGTTCACCTGAGAAGGGGTCGCTGAGTTTGAGTTTTCAACTACAACGACAACTAGAGCAATGGCAAGCCAAGGCAGTGGCAAAACCACCACTTCAACACTGTAACTAACAACTGTGTAAATCAACCCTTGTGCACAACAAGGTGTTGCAGAAAACTATTCATTCACAAGCTACAGATTATAACCCTCACTCTAAACAGTGGCTCTTCAAAGAAAAGGCATAGACAGTGGAGCTGGAGGGAAGCAACTATGAGCCTTCAATGGCCGCAATGAACCCCAACATTGTGGAGACCGAAACCCTTGCTGAACAATGAAGTTTAGGGTTGAAAGGTAAGGCTTTTAAATCACGTATTGCATGGCAAGGAGGGTTCCACATGTCCTCAAATCTTTTCTTGTAACGGTGGGTTTTTCGTATAGTCTCCACTGCAAATCTTTTGAACCCAATTATTTGTAAATCAATTACTTTAAGCTTGAAATAATAATGTGTTGCCACTTAAATTCCAAATCATATCATTTCCAACCAAAGTTAAGCTTCGACGTTGAACAAAGTGTTACAACAACGTTTAAACATAATATTTAACCATATAATTAGCTTTGGTAAAGAACCGAAGTGCATATGGATTCGATGCACCTGTTTTTCAAAAGTTATATTTATGATTTTGATGCCTAGTATTGTGAGGATTTAATAAGTTTTTTAATCAAACTTATAAGAAAAGGATTGAGAGGTTAGTATAAGCTTGAACAAGTTAAAAATGCTTTAAGTAACTTGGTATTATATTCATGAAATATGAATGGTTATATTATAAGAATAGAATTAAAACTAATATGGTGTATAAAGATATGCTAACACTTATACACAAGAATAGCTCCTTCACTCAAAAAAGGAATTTACAGTACTAGATGTAGGATAGAAACCTATAAGTACTTGATCTTGGAACTCCATAATATTTGTCAAGTTCTAAGATGAACCGAAAAAAGATGGAGTTAAAATTTGGAGTTAGAATAGTAAACTCTTTAGGATTGTATTGCAGCTTATTCACATATAAACAAATATTAGGGTAATGTGAAATTGTCACATTGTGTCGTTCATGACGACAATGGGATTTCCAACCACGATCTTGATGAATTACATGTTGAGGATATCTCATAAACTACAAGCGATGTTAAGCCGACAATTTAACCATGTTGAGTCCTAACTGAAACAAAATTATGAAGAATACCTTAGGCTTATGTTCCGAAGGACTTAGGTCCATTTATATAAAGATAAGCAGTGCTTAATTTATTATGATGGTAATAGCAATAGACTCTTTATCTAAGAAAGAGTTATGAAATATTATCTTAAGCTCTTCTAAAACTGGAATTTAATTAGAGTAAAGTTAAAAGGAAAGTTTTTATCTTTCATAAAGATCTTACTGATAATAGACAAATAGTAGGGCGACATTAATAACCTCTACGAAACAAGGATGAAGTAAAATAATATGGTTTTACAAATAAAAGGAACATTACTTTACCTTGCAGATTCTTCAGTCTTCTAAACAAAACTTTTACTCTAGCAGAATATTTTATACTAAGAGAAACTATATTTGAGATATCACCTTAATAAACTTTTACTGGGTCAAAAATTACCTGTCAAGCCTATAAAGATTCAGAAAATCTAAATACGTTAGCAATCGCTAAGTAAGCCCCAGCTAGAAAATGACTCCTCGCCTACTTGACATTCAAACCATCAGTACAGCTAAATATTTAAATGCAGATTACTCACATCACATATCAATTTTTAAAACAACATTAATCTATATGTGTTAAAATTAACGAACACTTTTATTATCTGTTTCATTTCTTCTATTTGCTGCTAGTGGTTATCTAACTGCAACTGTAACATTTTATGTTATCTCAAAATTTTAATTTTTTGTGAAAATTTGGGGTTTTGACATGTGGTATTAGAGCACAAGGTTCAAACACTAGCCCTTGATGAAGCCCAACTAGCTTTTTATGAAACAGTAAATTGAATTATTATGCTGATGTATTTTCTTTTTAAATGTTATTCAACAAAGAAATTGTTTTCTGAAGTTTAACAAAACAAGTATGGAAAGGCTGGAAGAATATGCAGAGGAGGAATCTCCAGTCACTGAACCAAGAAACTTACCAAGAGATCCTATACCAGAGGATTTAACTACCAATTCCTCAAATCTATTACAAACTGTAAAAGACCTAAAATCTTAAATGGAGTCTGTAAAACGAGAGAATGAAAGGATTCTGAGGGCTCGTGACGAGTTGAATCAGATCCTAACAAAAAGGTTTCAAACTAAGGGTAGGGGTAGAAGAACTGAATTAGAAGATACAATTCATCAACGTAAATCTAAAAAGATGAAACATACTAAAACTGAAAGTAGTTCATCTTAAGAGGTGCTTGGTGAACAACGAAATTACCATTCTACTAGTGATAGTAGTGATGATAACCAGTACACTAAAAAGAGGAAATACAAACCTTATGAGGAAATTTCTACGGAATTCAAAAAGATAAAACCACCAACATTCAATGGAGAGACTCAGAAGGGGGAGGAAGCTGAATCCTGGTTATCTGGGATGAAGAAGTACTTCCAAATATATAACTATTCTAACCAGTTAAAGGATAGAATGGCTATCTATAACCTCTCAGGAAAGGCTGACATTTGGTGGCAGGACTTGAAGAGAGTTAAGGGAATAAAAGAGAAAAATGTAAACTGGAGTACCTTTAAGAGGTATTTTAAAAAGAAATTTTTGTCTGAGCAATATTATGAAAAGAGAGCAAAAGAATTTTATGAGCTGAAATTAGGATCAATGACAATGAAAGATCTGAACAGCAAGTTCTTAAGTCTACTTAGGTATGTGCCATACCTTGTAGATGAGAAACCAAAGGTACAGTGATTCCTCAGCTGTCTACCTTATCATATTAAGGATAGGATTGAATATGACAATCCAAAGACTTTGGAAGAAGCTATGAGGAAAGCTAACTTTTGTTTTGAACAGAATCGGAAGAAGGAAAGCTTGGCCAACTAGAAAGCCAAGAAAAATAATAACCAGTATGAACAAAAGAAGAAGGAATTTGTGCCCAATAGAAATTCTAAAAACAATAAGGTTAGAAATTATCCTAATAATAATAAGAACTTCCAAGGAAATACGAATAATTCACCCAGCTATCAGAATAATTCTAAGGGTAAGGAACTTACTAATAATCATGGAAATTTTACCAAGAACTTTGAGCTCAAATAACCTATAAAGTGCTGGGAGTGTAATGGCCCACACTATGCTTCAGTCTGTCCTAATTGGAAAAAGACTGTTAGCAATATTCATACCATACAGGAGGAGATGACCGTTGTGGAATTAGCGAGGACCATACCGAGAATCAACGTAGCTTTGGAGAATCGACAAGCAGAATATCAAAATTCCATGGTGGAAGTATAAGGTATGATAAATCAAACCCCTGTAACTATTTTGGTTGATCCAGGAGCTAGTCTCAGTTATATTACACCTAAAATGGTAGAAAAATGTAAGTTACCTGTAGAAAAATTTGAGAATTCTTGGTTGGTTCAGTTAGCCACTGGTGCTAAAAGAAAGGTAACTTGTTTTGTAAAAGAATGTGCAGTAGTTATGGATCATTTTGAAAATCTTGTAAAGCTTAATGTATTGCCTCTTGGTTATTATGATTTACTAATTGTTATGGACTAGTTAGAACAAAATAGGGTAATTTTAAATTGTTATGATAAAACCTTCACATGTTTGAACAGTGATGGAAAACCAGTAAGTGTAAAAGGAATCCCTAGAAAAACCACCATAAGGCAAATTTCTGCTCTACAGCTTAAGAGAGTTGTTAGGAAGGGATGTAAAGCTTATGTAGTAACAATAACTGATGAGAAGAGTCTAATTAAGACAAATAAGTTAAAATTGGAAGACATACCAGTCTTAAGAGAGTATGTTGATGTATTCCCTAAAGAAATTCTAGGACTACCTCTGAAAAAGGGAATTGGATTTCACCATTGAGCTGGTACCTGGTGCAATACCTAGCTCAAAGGCCCCTTATCGAATAAACATACTTGAAATTAACGAATTAAAGTCTCAATTAAAAGAGCTAATTGATAAAAAGTATATTCAACCAAGTGTGTCTCCCTGGGGAGCACCTGTCATCTTCGTTAAGAAAAAGGATGGAACCATGCGACTTTGCATAGATTACCGTCAGTTGAATAAGATGACCATTAAAAATCGATATCCATTGCCCCACATTGATGATCTATTTGATCAATTACGTGGAACCACGATATTTTCGAAAATAGATTTAAGGTCTGGATATCATCAAGTCAGGATTAAAGATGAAAACATCTTTAAGACAGCTTTCAGAACTAGATATGGTCATTATGAGTTTGTCGTCATGCCATTCGGGCTTACTAATGCCCCAACTGTTTTCATGTGTTTAATGAACAATGGTATGCATAAGTATCTAGATAAGTTTGTAGTCATGTTTATCGATGACATTTTAATCTATTCAAAGACTGAAGAAGAACACAAAGAACATCTAAAAATTGTTTTGCAAGAGTTATGAGATCATTAACTCTTCGCAAAATTTAGTAAATGTGATTTATTCAAAGATAAGATTCAGTACTTAGGTCATGTGGTGACCAAGGAAGGTATTTCAGTAGATCCTGAAAAGATAAGGGCGATCGAAGATTGGTCGGTTCCTAAGGATGTAACTGATGTTCAATCTTTTATGGGAATTACCGGTTATTATCGGAGGTTCATTGAAGGTTTTTCGAGGATTGGAAATCCGATAACTTCTTTGCAGAAGAAGGGAAAGAAGTTCGACTGGAATCAGAATTGTGAGGAAAGCTTTAAAAACTTAAAAACCTTATTAACCAGCGCACCTATTTTAAGAATAGTTGGTCCAAATAAAGAATTTGTAATGTGCATTGACACCTGCAATGATGGCTTAGGTGGTGTTTTGACTCAAGAAGGGCATGTTATTGCCTATGAGTCTAGAAATTTAAAAGTTCATGAAAAGAATTATGCAACTTACGATCTGGAATTAGCAGCTATTATACATGCTTTAAAGATGTACCAACATCACCTAATTGGCAGAAATTTTATTTTAATCACTGATAATAAAGGATTGAAGTATCTGTTAGATCAGCCTAATCTAAATTCCAGACAAGCTAGGTGGTTAGCTTTCTTAAGTGAGTATGATTTTGAAATTCACCACATAAAAGGTAAAGAAAATAAATTTGTTGATGCATTAAGTAGAAATGCAAGGCTGAATTTTGTAGCAACCATCAACACATATACTATAGATTTAGATGAACAGCTCAAAGCAGGAATAGAACAAGATGAAATTTACCAAAATTTACAAGCTAAAACTAAAGAAAATCCAACAGAAAGCTTAAGTAAAGGGTACAGTCTGAATACAAAATAATTTTTACTGTATAAAGATAGAATGTATGTACCTAATGTGCTTAAAGTTAAGTTGTTAATTTTGAATGAAATTCATAAAACTCCATACTCAAGTCATCCAGGCTATCAAAAGACTATAACTATGCTAAGAAAACAATATTTTTGGCCAAATATGAAGAGTGAAGTAGCAGAATATATTGCTAGGTGTTTTGAATGTCAGCAGGTGAAAACTGAACATCAACACCCAGCTGGATTACTTCAGTCGTTACCCATTCCTAGCTGGAAATGGGAGATAATTAGTCTAGATTTTATTACTGGACTGCCTAGAAATCAGAATCAAAATGATTCTATCATGGTAGTAGTTGATCAGTTAAGCAAAGAAGCTCACTTTATACCTGTTAAAACTACTTATAAAGCTGCAAACATAGCTGATATTTTTCTAAAACAATTGCATGGAATACTGAAAGTAATAATCTCAGATAGAGATCCTAAATTTACAGGTAATTTTTGGAAATCTCTGTTTAAAGGATTAAATACTACATTAAATTTTAGTACTTCCTTCCATCCTCAAACAGATGGACAATTTGAAATACTAAACCAAGTACTGGAAGATCTGTTAAGAATGTATGTGAAAGACCATCCAGGTAAATGGGAGGATTATTTGCATCTGGTAGAATTTGCTTATAATAATAATTATCAGACATCAGCTAGATTTAGTCCTTTCAAAATTTTGTATGGACGAAAATGTAATACTCCTATCTCTTGGAGTAATCTGATGGATAGATTGGTATTAGGCCCTGAACTGTTAAAAGAAATGGAAGAAATTGTTAAACAGGTACAAGGTAATCTGAAAGTTGCACAGGATCGACAGAAAATTCAAGCAGACTTAAAAAGAACTCCAAAGGAGTTTCAGGTAGGTGAACATGTGTTCATTAAGGTAAGGCCCAAAAAGAGCTCTCTGAGATTGGGGAGTTGTGTAAAATTAGCACCTCGTTACTATGGTCCATTTGAAATTCTGTCCAGGATTGGACAAGTAGCTTATCAATTAGCATTACCACCAAATTTAAGAGTACATAATGTTTTTCACATTTCCGTATTAAATAAATATGTTCATGATGCTACTCATGTTGTTAACTGGAATGATGTACAGGTGGAACCAAAAGGAGATTTTCTTGTGGAACCGGACTATATCCTCGGGCGAAGGGAGATCACATTTCAGAACCGCACCATTGTATAGGTGAAGGTGCAATGGAAGCACCTTAGTCCAAAGGAAGCCACCTGGGAATTGGAAAGCAATATGCGAGATGCATATCTAATTCTGTTCCAGGAGAATTTTGAGGATGAAAAATAAATAACATCGAGGATGATGTTATGTTCTAAGGGGGTGTGTATGTCACATGCCCCAATTTTGCAAAATTTATATTATCTTATTTGATTTTATTTAAAGACATTATGTTAAATTTTATGTTAAGTTGTAATTGATAACTCAGCAGAGTCAAGGATGTTGAATGTAATTCTGAATATTTTAATTATAAATAAATAAAAGTTGAGACAACAGCTTAGGAGAGCTGTTAAAACAGTCTTTACTAGTCAAGTTGGTGGAGGAGACTGGGTGGAGAGCAAACAGACATGTGGTAGCATCCTCAAACACTTCCAACTATTGCAGGTGGCAACCTCCCTACATTTGGGGTCATGATCCCCCAAGAAAGTGCAATCAGAGCAGATGGCTCAATTAATGACAAACTGACCCAAAAGACCTAGGCAATCTTATAAAAATGCCCATTGAAGAGAGCTGAGGCTGCTCATTCTAGAGAAGTGATCATTCAGGTGAATGAAATTCAGAGAATTCAGTGGCAAGGGATTTTTTGGAAAGAGTTTGAGGGGTTAAACTGCTAAGTGATCTAGTGTAGCTTTTCAGCTGAAGGATCTTACTACTGAGTGCAAAATCATTACTGAGTCATTGGACTAGTCTGTTGTTTGCTTGCTCCACTAGTTCTCAACCAAGGAGACCAGGAACGGGCTCGGGGGTCCTGAGGAGACGATGTTTGAGCGCTATCCAGGAGTTGGTAGGGAGGAACGGCCTCCTAACGCTGTTGTTGTCTAGCTTAATCAGGTTTTACAATCTTTTTTGTTTTACTTTGTTAAATGATAAAAGTGAATATGATTGTTATCTAAATGTTAAATGTTTAGTTGCAAATATTATATTTAGTAATCTTATAGATATTTGAAGGAATGAATTTAAATAGATGTAAAAATAATTCTAACCTGTGTTTTTCCACATCTGGAAGGACCAGACCGTACTCCAGCACAGGAAATGTATTTAAAATAGATGAATAATATGATAGGAATGGAAATGAATAGGATGTATTATGCATTTCATAATATCAGAGTAACTTATTTTCTGTATGTAGATTATTATCAGAAAAGAACAATAACCTATTCATACATGTTTATTGTTAACCAGTTTATGTATGCAAATTCACTAGAAAAGGAATAGTAATAACTCAACACAGGTAGAAGGATATTTTTATAAATAAATATCCTAATAAGTTATGCTTACACACAGTACATTGTTTTCTTATTGAATTTAAAACATGCAGGATGGTAAACTATGTTAGGTTCATATATATTTTCTTTGTATTTTATTTATTAACCTGTTGCTTATGCAGTAGAAGAATTACAGCTAAACTATTAGTTTATATTTAGTTCAATAACGGTATACACTAATAAGTATATAGTTCAAATTCTAATCATAATAATTTAATACTAACAGTTACTATTAACTAAGGAAAGTAATATTAAAAATAATCATGGTACTAAGAAGAAACTTATTCAAAATATCTAAGTTCTTCTATCATTTTCCCTTTATTTATTTCAATAGATAAGACAACAAGAAAACGATAAAAACCAACATATACATAAATGTATATTTATAAAAAGGAACTGTTTCATTTAACTTTTACAAACAGGATATACCTGTAAAAGTAAATAACAGGGTCGAGACCTTAAATATATATCACAATTACAAATGACAAGCATTGAAGTTCTAATCCAAATTATTTGGATTATTGGATTAATAAACTAGGTTATTATAAATTAATTACAGTCCTTTAACGACAAACAAAAAAGACATTAGTAAAATTATAAACTGGAAATTTCCACAACACATTTGTAATTCTAGTTAAGAACCAAATTAATAAAGTAACAGAACTTGTTAAAAATAAATGGAATATACTATTTTAAAACAAAGGTTCCCTACAGGAAAACCCTAGCTCATATATTTGAGTGAATAAGTAAAATCTATAAATAAACCAAGACTGAGTGATAGTCAGTAAATATTAACAATAAAATAATTACGAGATATGTTAAACAGTGAAATTATTATTACATAGTCGAATAGGGTACAAACCCTAAGTTCACTGAGTCATATTAATAGCTTAAAGATAAACTAAGTCCGAGCTCAAGGAAAACCCTTATGCCTTTAAAAGAAAATTGTATATTACTTAACAGGCCGAGAAGGCTTAACTTAAATAGAGTTTACAAACCAACTTAAAGCCGATGCACCCATAATGAAATATGGGGTTTTAAAAACATAAGACATCAGACCAAGTATCAACTTGGGTAAAAGCATGAGGACTAAGCATTTACAAGTCACGGCTTGAACCGGAGTTACCCTACTGTAAGCGAGGGTTTAAAAAAAAAACTAAACTAATAAACTAAAGAACAGTTACCCAAGACCAATAAAACACCCTACTGTAACTTCTTCTTTCCCCTAAGGTCTGAACAAGCAGGAGGAACCATTTCGTAACCGGGGCTTACCCGTGAAATGAACGCCAGTTCTTTTGTGAAGGGGTTCCTTCCCAAGGTGATGCGAACTGTCACCTAAACAAATGGAAATCAAATTATAATTAAAAACATGTAAATAGAACTGAAACTGAATATATGTATAGTGTTCAACTTCTTAAGGAGATGCATACTTGTAAGTTGGAGAACAAGGTCAAGAAGAAGGCAGACCGACGCCACGAGCTCAACAACCTTCATGTTCACCTGAGAAGGGGCAGCTGAGTTTGAGTTTTCAACTACAAAGACAACTAGAGCAATGGCAAGCCAAGGCAGTGGCAAAACCACCACTTCAACACTGTAACTAACAACTGTGTAAATCAACCCTCGTGCACAACAAGGTGTTGTAGAAAACTATTCATTCACAAGCTACGGCTTATAACCCTCACTCTAAACAGTGGCTCTTCAAAGAAAAGGCACAGACAAGAGAGCTGGAGGGGAGCAACTGCGAGCCTTCAATGGCCGCAGTGAACCCCAACATTGCAAAGACCGAAACCCTCGCTGAACAATGAAGTTTAGTGTTGAAAGGTAAGGCTTTTAAATCACGTATTGCATGGTGAGGAGGGTTCCACGTGTCCTCCAATATTTTCTTGTAACAGTGGGTTTTTCGTATAGTCTCCACTGCAAATATTAACCCAATTATTTGTAAATCAATTACTTTAAGCTTGAAATAATAATGTGTTATCACTTAAAGTCCAAATCATATCATTGCCAACCAAAGTCAAGCCTCGACATTGAGAAAAGTGTTACAACAACGTTTAAACATAATATTTAACCATATAATTGGCCTTGGTAAAGAACCTAAGTGCATATGGATTCGATGCACTTGTTTTTCAAAAGTTATATTTATGATTTTGATGCCTAGTATTGTGAGGATTTTATAACCTTTTTAATCAAACTTATAAGAAAAGGATTAAGAGGTTAGTATAAGCTTGAACAAGTTAAAAATGCTTTAAGTAACTTGGTATTGTATTCATGAAATATGAATGGTTATATTATAAGAATAGAATTAAAACTAATATGGTGTATAAAGATATACTAACACTTATACACAAGAATAGCTCCTTCACTCAAAAAAGGAATTTACAGTACTAGATGTAGGATAGAAACCTATAAGTACTTGATCTTGGAACTCCATAATATTTGTCAAGTTCTAAGATGAACCGAAACAAGATGGAGTTAAAATTTGGAGTTAGAATAGTAAACTCTTTAGGATTGTATTGCGTCTTATTCACGTATAAACAAATATTAGGGTAATGTGAAATTTTCACATTATTTATGATGACAATGGGATTTCCAACCACGATCTTGACGAATTACATGTTGAGGATATCTCATAAACTACAAGCAATGTTAAGCCGACAATTTAACCATGTTGAGTCCTAACTGAAACAAAATTAGGAAGAATACCTTAGGCTTATGTTCTGAAGGACTTAGGTCCATTTATATAAAGATAAGCAGTGCTTAATTTATTATGATGGTAATAGCAATAGACTCTTTATCTAAGAAAGAGTTATGAAATATTATCTTAAGCTCTTCTAAAACTGGAATTTAATTAGAGTAAAGTTAAAAGGAAAGTTTTTATCTTTCATAAATATCTTATTGATTATAGACAAACAGTAGGGTGACATTAATAACCTCTAAGAAACAAGAATGAAGTAAAATAATATGGTTTTACAAATAAAAGGAACATTACTTTACCTTGCAGATTCTTGAGTCTTCTAAACAGAACTTTTACTCTAGCAGAATATTTTACGCTAAGAGAAACTATATCTTAGATATCACCTTAATAAACTTTTACTGGGTCAAAAATTACCTATCAAGCCTGTAAAGATTCAGAAAATCCAGATACGTTAGCAATCGCTAAGTAAGCCCTAGCTAGAAAATGACTCCTCACCTACTTGACATTCAAACCATCAGTACTGCTAAATATTTAAATGCAGATTACTCACATCACATATCAATTTTTTTTAAAACATTAATCTATATGTGTTAAAATTAGCGAACACTTTTATTATCTATTTCATTTCTTCTATTTGATGCTAGTGGTTATCTAACTGCAACTGTAACATTTTATGTTATCTCAAAATTTTAAATTTTTGTGAAAATTTGGGGTTTTGACAATTTAGGTCACATGATGAGCTTGGTGAGACATGGGAGTGTTTCAAGGTGATATCTATTATACATGATTATGACGTGATATCTATCATATATGAAATTAAAGTAGTTTATAAATAATTTTGTATATAGTTCCTTTGAATAACAACTTAGTAGGTGACTTCACAATGGGTGGCTTTTTAATTATACAATTTTGTTGTCACGCTTTTCCATATTTCATGTGATTAGTCCAAATGTTTGGAATCTTATGACGTTAGTCCAAATATTTGCAGTCTTGTGTCCTTTTAACATGTGATACCTTGTGGATTTGTTGTCTTCGCCCCATTGGTCACGTTGGACTCCACATTACCATTATGCTTGGTCTTTGACTTACAATGGGTATGCTTGAAGGGTCATGTAAGGATGGAATATTTGAACCTAACTTAGGAGGAAGGGTATCACAAATATTTAAATGGAAACCATAACCTTGTTGTAGGCCAATAATTCCAAATGCAAAGGCTCATTTGATGGCATGGGGCCCACACATAGTCCTTGAGTCCTAAAGGAAAAGCACTATGGCTTCAAACTATCTTTTTTGACCTTGGACTGTGTCTAACCTTATTATAACCATCCTTAATGTACTAAACTCAAAATGGCCATCATATCTTGATCGTATGACAATGATTTCCTTTACAGGACCTTTTGTGGTGTCTAAGGGATACAATGATGTCTCATGAGCTCCATAAACAAACATTATGATATAATATCTAAAAATTTTGCATTGAACCACATCATGGGCACCAAGAACCTTATCTAGTGTTCTAATTAACTTCAAAACTAGCACCATATCCCACTTCCAAGCCAAAGATTCCCTATGGAAGGCCAATATGGTGGTTTGGGACCACACACGTGTAACATATCTACATAGTAAAATGCTACAGTGTAAGGTCCTACATTTTTCATTATACTGTGGAATGGTCCTCAAGTTCCATCTCTAATGTACCCCTCCTCAACTTGTTGGCCATATCTCCCATGTAGGAAAAGGACTGCCTACACAAGCCCTATGCAATGATGTGGGTTACTATGCAAAGAACATGAGCACTATAGGCAAATGTCCTATCCCAACAACATGAGTTTTGTTATCAAATGAAGGATTAGTGATCAACAAGAATCCATAATGTGATGAATCTCAAAACAACCACCATATCCCTATGACAGGAAAAAGGTGGACTAGGGCCTCATGGATGGCTTATGTAGAACCCAAAAGCCGCATTTTATAGACTAAGACTCTGGATCTTCACCTTGTAACATGAATTGGGTCATGAGAACCATCCTTGGTGTACTAAAACTTCAAATGTGATACCACATCTCAATCACATGCCAAATATTTCCTATCCATGGGATATATTGTGGGATTTTCAAATGTGATATAACCACCGCCCCCAAAAGTCCAAATTCTCGTGACTTTTAAGGGAGGTTTTTTTTAAATCGGATTAAAAGGGACCTTTAGGGATTCGAGTCAACCCCCCCAAAAAAAAAATCATGACAGTTGGACATTTGAGGGTGGATTTATCATAGCCGCCCCCACAAGTCTAAATTCCCATAACTTTTAGGGGCTACTTTAAAACAATCGCCCCAAAAATCCCAATTATCATGCCATTTCAGGGTAGCTTTCAAACAACTATCCCCAAAATTCAAATTATTATGAATTTTGGGGGTGGCTTTAAAAGAACTACCACCTATCATTACTTTTGGGGGGGTTAAAAACTGCCTAAAAATAACTGTTAACCCAAAAAATCCCTCAATGAGCTCTACATGACCTACACCACCCAAAGACATCTATTTCACTACCCTCATTTGACCCCCACACCCTTGCAAAGGCTCAAAAACATGAAAACAGCTTAAACCCCCCTAAAAAGAGCCAAAATAGCTCTCATAGGGGCTAAAACCCCTCAAAGGAGCTTAAAATCCCCAAAGGAGCTTAGAATTGGGTGAAAAGGGGCTTAAAGCGAAAAAAAAAGGGGCTAAAGCCTTTACCAAGAGCTTAAACCCCTAAAATCTAGAAAAAACTATAAATAGAGGGGTAGGGGTCACTTTCAAAACACTCCTTCTGTCTCTATCATTATGATGCCCGTGTGAGTGCCTTGAGACCCTTTTCCTCTCAAGTCATTCACCCCCTCTCCTCCATAGCTCCATAAACCAAGACTCCATCCCATAGAGAGGTGCTTCCAAAGCTAGGGCATGGTGGCTCATTTCCAAAAAAGGGGCTGAAGGTATAATCATTTATTTCTATCAATAGTTTAGTTTTATGGATTATTTTGTTTGCAGGTTTATTTTCTCATAGTTTGATGCAAGTTCTCCTCTAATTTCCTGTGGCCATCTTTCAGTTTTCTAACAAGTTTCCTGCAGGGTTTCATGGCTCAAAGCTAACAGTTCTTTGCAGGGTTTTATTTCACCCACAGGAATCCTACCCTTTCGTCCTATAGACAAAAGCTAGCTGTTCCTGCTCGTCGCTAGGGCAAAATCCCTACTACAATAACCTTTAAAGGGGGTCTTTCCAACCCTGCCCTCCAAAATCCCAACGGGACTTTTCGGGGGGATTTAAGAACCGCCCCAAAATTCCTGAGAATTGTACCTTTTTTTTTGGGGGGGGGGTTTAAAAACCACCCCCAAAAGATCAATTCTCATGACTTTTG
>LPNX011126706.1:68265-82666 GCA_001517045.1 Pseudotsuga menziesii | reverse complement strand
GGGGGGGGGGGGGGGGGGGGGGGGTGTTGAAAAACTGCCACAAGGTAAAACCGAATTGAAAATGTGTTTAGGGGAGGGTATTTAAAAAAAACCCTCCAAAAGTCATGAGAGTTGAAATTTTGGGGCGGTTTTAAAACAACCTCCCCCAAGAGTCTAATTCTCATGACTTGTGGGGGGATTTTAAAACAAACGCCCCCAAAAGTCTAATTCTCATGACTTGTGGGGGGGGTTTAAAACAACAACCCCTAAGACTCTAATTCTCATGGCTTTTTTTTGGGTGGGGGTTCTAAAAACCGTCCCCAAAAGTCTAATTCTCATGATTTTTTTTTGGGGAGGGGGGGGGGGGTTTAAAACAATAGCCCCAAAAAGTCTAATTCTCGTGACTTTTTTTGGGGGGGGGAGGGGGGGTTCTAAAAACCACCTTCAAAAATTCCTTTAGGGGTTATTTCCAATCCCCCCCCCCATCCCCCCCAAAAAAAGAGTCCTGAGAATTGGACCTTTGGGAGGGGTGAGAAAAACCGCCCCAAAAGTCCAATTCTTGGGACTTTTTTGGGGGGGCTGGGATTTAAGAACCACCCCCAAAGACGTAAAAAAAACTTTTTGGGGGAGAGGGGGGGGTTAGCAAAACTACCCCCAAAAGGGTATTTTGTTAGTGGAAATTTGAAGGATTCATCATAGCGGTAGCAGGTAATAATAGCATGGAATGCAACCATTGGATTCCCAAACTAAATGTCACACTAGGGAACTACAATATGACCAACTCCTTTTATGTGGTGAATGTAGCTGATACAAATGTAGTATTAGGGGTTCAATGGCTTTACTCAATATGGAAATATACTACGGATTACATGGAAATAGAAATGGAATTCTAGGGACATGATGGAAAATGGGTAGTCTTGAGGGGCATGACCACTTATACCCCCAAACCAGTATCATCACAAAGAATGGAGGTCGTACTCAGATAGTGAGACATAGAATGGTCATCCGAATGTTTTGTTACTTTTAGAAAACCTCCAGATAACAACACCCAACATCTATCCCATATACAAGCATTAACAGGAGAGGGACTAGGGGCGGTATTGATGCAAAACCATCACCTGATTGCATTTGAAAGCCGAAAACTTAAAGATTATGAATGCCACTACTATATATATGATAAGGAAATGATAGTAATATTACATGCCTTAACAAAATTCAAACACTATTTGGTGGGAAGCATGTTTAAAATTAAGACAGATCACAACAGCCTCAAATACTTCTTGGAGCAGAAAGAGTTAAATGAGCGTCAACAAAAAAGGGTCAGCAAGGTATAGGCATACGAATTTGAAATAGAATATGTCAAGGGAAATAACAATGTTGTAGTTGATGCTTTATCAAGGTGGCCAACCTCATTATCACTCATGAGTATATCTACTGATTAGAAATCTCTTCTCTTGGTGGAATATTCCAAAAATAAATTCGCTTGTGAATTGTTATACGGATAAATATAGGATGACAGTTACAGGGTAATCGACAATATAATTTACTACAAGACTTATATATACCTCATTCTAGGGTCATCTTTAAAGAAAAAATAGTATACATGCATCGCATGATTCACCACTATTAGGGCATCAGGGGTTCTTGAAAACTTACAGACAGATTAAAAAGAGGTTCTCATGGAAAGGCCTCAAGGAGGATGTAATACAACATGTCTGAGAATGTAGTATGTGTCAAGAAAATAAAATCAAACACACTCATTCGGTCGAGTTACTTCAGCCATTACCTATATCAAAGCAGAAATGGAAAAGCATATCGATGGACTTCATTACAGGTTTACCCAAGGTACATGGGCAAGATTGATTATACATGGTAGTAGATCGATTGACAAAATTTTCCCACTTCTTTGTTATTTCTTCCAACTATTAAGCATCACAGGTAGCATACTTTTTTTTTTCAGAGAATTTTTCAGACTCCATGGACTACCCAAAACCATTGTCGGTGATCGTGACTGTCACGTACCCGTTCACCTGACTGATATGCATAAGAAAAAAAATCTTCTTGAAACATCCTAATTCATTCAGTCTAAAGCTTAGATGCTTCTGTAACAGTCGTTCCACCCTTAATAGGTTCTTTTCATAGTTATAAAGTTCCTTTCAGCCCCTCACAGGACCTTTCTGACTTCCGCCTTTCTCAATGTGACTTGCGACAGGCGGAATTCTTAACTTCACCACTGTTATTTCTCACCTTTTTGCTTTTCGTGACGGGCTTTGGGTAGGAGAAACCCAAAATACGACATCGTCGCTTGTTCACTTTCCTCTTTTTGATTTCCATAGCGAACTCCGGGTAGCGAAGAACTTGAAATACTTACCTTTATCCTTTGGATTTTCGATTTTCGCCTTACGCCTTCCGCGAGCAAATTTTGCAGTGTAGAAATCCCAAAAGACATACCTTTACCCTTTGGCTTCCTGCTTTCCGCTTTCTTCCTTTTGCATTCTGCCGCAAATTCCAGGGATGTAGAAACACTTAATTTAGATGCATTTTGACTATGTAACTAGGATTCTAGCCTCCATGAGCTTAAGCAAAATGCATTGGAAACCAAGAAGCATGTGCAGATGTAAGATATAGGAAAGTATAACAGTAGTAAACTCTACTTGAATCTTTAGCAAGCATTTAACACATTCATAATAATTCTTAAACAAATACTTTGTAGAATTAAAAAAACAAAGAATACTTATATTGAAGATGAATTTGTCCCGCAACTAGCTATGTCGCTGCAACATTCCACCCAACCATAGGCCAGTTGTGTTCATCAATCTATCAACACAACTGCCACCCCCGAGTTGGGCATGATTTCCACAAGGAACTAGGGAACAACAGACTCACACATAGCCAAAACACATTAGAACATAGGCAAGGAAACCTACAGTTGGGCTTATCAGGCTGTCCAACAAAGCCAATACACAATTGGGTTTATCAGGCTACTCAAGAAGTGATTCACACATATCCAAAATGCACAACAAGACATAGCTAAGCCAACTACCAGTTGGGTTTATCAGGCTGCTCAGCCAAGCCAATATACGATTGGGTTTATCAAGCTGCCCAGCCAAGCCAATATACAATTGGGTTTATCAAGCTGCTAAGGAAGTTGAAAGGAAGAATGGCTAAGCTAGTGAACTCATTCACATATCTAGGGACACCTCCGCAATATCTATCTGGCCTGGCATCCACTATTGAATTATTGTAACTTCGAAGTGTATTTACTTATTGTACCTCGATGTTCCTATCGGGAGAATCACTCCATTGTAATTCGGGTCATTAGCACCCTCATTAATATAATATTAAGTTGTTTGAGTCCTCCTAGAGAAGTCGTCCCAGTTAATTTTAGTGGGGCCGACTTGGTTGAGTAAAAAGTCAAGTGAACGAAAGAGTATAAATAGAAGTGAGGTGCTCCTCATTTGAACACACAATCACTCACTTGTGTAGCGCATGAGAGAGAGAGAGAGAGTCTTATCTGCAAGGAGGAGAAGGACAAGTCTAAATTCTTATCTTTTATCTTTTGATCATATATATTGAGGAAGCTTTTCTTGCTGGGTTTTTCCCTTTAGGGTTTTCCAGGGTAAATCTGTGTTGATCTTGTGATAATGTTTCTTTTAGTGATCCTGTCTATATGCTTTTGTTCTGAAATTGAATTGAATGCCGATAATATAGCTTAGCATATAGAATCTTAACATGGTATCAGAGCTAACCTGAATATGACAACTTTCACAAGGTGAAAAATCCCT
Organism: Pseudotsuga menziesii; assembly: GCA_001517045.1. NCBI lineage: Eukaryota > Viridiplantae > Streptophyta > Pinopsida > Pinales > Pinaceae > Pseudotsuga > Pseudotsuga menziesii. Next base: position 78,902 of record LPNX011126706.1, on the reverse strand, counting down.
CTCTCTCTCTCCCCGACAATAAATTAGGGTTTTGGGAAAAATTTTGATTTTTGAAGATCTAATTGCATGGAAATTTGCGCCCTCCTAGAGCGCATCTACTGAGCCTAAGATCGATATTTTTGACTGGGTAGATCTCTGGAAAATTCAAACCCTAGTTTGACACTGGACCAGAAAACTGCAGAAATCCAATGAACCAAAAAACTGCACTGTAGAATCTCGCAAGCCAGATTTGAAAGGTGAAGACTTGAGATCTCCAAAAACCAAGCACACCAATCAACTCACTTCAGTCAAGCGCATCTTCTGGTAAGATCTGTTTCTCATTTTCCATAATTTCAATTTGTTGTAATCCTTTGACGAGATGGCCCCAAGCACCAAGCTTGAGGACAAACTAGAAAGCATAGAGAATTACAGAGCATGGAAAGACATAATGGCCCTCATTCTCAAGGAGAATGATCTTGAGAAATATAACAAGGATGAAGTTGCAGAACCTGAAGAGGCTAAAGCTAAGGAGAAGCACAAGAAGGATCTGATTAGGGCACGAAGGATTATTGTTGACTCTATCAAGGATCACTTTATCCCTCAAGTGTCATCCAAGAAGGCTTTGAAATAAATGTATGATGCCCTAGCAAGGATGTATGAAGGTAGAAACATCAACAGAAAGATGAATCTAAGAGCTCAATTGAAGAGCACCAAGATGAGTCATGGGGAATCCATCCAGGACTATTTCACAAGTGTCTCCCAGTTCAAGGAACAACTAGAAGCCATTGCAGACACCCTTGATGAATATGAGTTGGTTATGACTGCTCTTAATGGTCTCACTAGACCCTGGGAGTCATACATCCAAATGATGTGTACTAGAAAGGAAAGCATGAAGTTTGATATTGTATGGGAAGATTGTATTCAAGAGGAGGCTAGAGTGGCCAATAGAGAATCTCTACTGAAGGAAGATGATCAAGCCATAGCCACCCATACCAAGAGAAGAAGGATTCAAACCAACTTTAAGAAAGGAAACCACAAGGAGTCTCAACCTCCCAGAAGGTTCCAAAGAACAAGAGAAAGTTTTCCAAAGAAGGACTACTCCAACTTTAAGTGTTTTCATTGTGACAAGATAGGACACATTGCCAGAAACTGTCCTTTGAAGAGAGAAGAATACAAGAAAAGGAACAATAACAAAAGACATTATGCACATATAGTTGAAGATGAGGATGAAGAAGAATAAGAAGAAGAAGAAGGACCACGGAGAAAGCAAGGAAGGGAAGAAGATGTCGAGGAGTATGTACTATTCTCTACACTCTGTGGGTCTGTAACACCTGGAGAAGACACATGGCTTATTGATAGTGGTGATTCAAAGCACATGTCGGGAGAAAAGAAAATTATGTCAAAACTTGAATAAAGAAACTCTCCTCAAAAATTTTCTCTAGGAGATGACTATCTATATCCAATCAAAGGAATTGGTGAAGCAAGCTACAAGCTTGATTCATGAAATTCCCTAAAAATGAAAGAAGGTTTATATGTACTAGGTATAAATAAGAATTTACTTTCTATCTCAGCCTTAGATAAGAAAGGATACATAGTTGCATTCATAGATGGACAAGTACTCATGTGGCCCAAACGAAAGACAATTGAAGATGCAATTGTCATCAGTGAAGAAGAAGGAGGCCTGTATAAACTCAAGGGAGATCAAGAAACAACCCTTGTTCATGAGACCACAAACCCTAGTGAATTGTGGAATAGAAGGCTTGCCCACATCAATTATAAAGCACTACCTCATGTGAACAAAGAAGTGACGGGATTACCAGACTTGAAGATCAACCATGAAGGAATTTGCAAAGGATGTACGAAAGGAAAGAATATCAAGAATCCATTTTCGAAGAATGAAACAAAAACTAAAGATACGTTGGAATTGATTCATTCAGATGTGTGTGGTCCAATTTCCTCCACATATTTGAGTGGTTTTGAATACTATATTACATTCATTGATGACTATTCAAGAAAGACATGGATATACTTCTTGAAAGAAAAGAATGAGGTGTTTGAAAAAATCAAGGAATTCAAAGCCTTGATACAGAATCTTTTAGACAAAAGAATCAAGACACTCTGATCAGACAATGGCGGAGAATATACTTCAAAAGAGTTTGAATCCTTTTATAAAGATGATGGAATCAAGAGGGAACTAACTACTCCCTACAATCCTCAACAAAATGGTGTTCTAGAAAGAAAGAACATAACCATCATGGAGGCAGTGAAGACAATGATATATGATCAAGATCTTCCAATGCATCTATGGGTAGAAGCAGCAAGAACTGTTGTCTATGTACATAATAGAATATCTCATAGTGCCCTTGGATTCAAGACTCCATAAGATATTTTCATGGGAAAGAATCCTGAGGTAATTCACCTCAAGATATTCAGTTGTCCAGTATATGTTCACATACCGAAGGAGAAAAGAACCAAGTTGGACCCTTCCGGAAAAAAAAGGAATATTTGTTGGATACCGTGAAGTATCCAAGGCATTCAGAATCTACATTCCTAGATTCCATCACATGGAAATTAGTAGAGATGTAACATTCAATGAAGAAGCAGCTCTCAAGAGATCCAAAAAATGACAATGTGAAGAAGTATATGAGGAAGATGCACCTCCCAGAAATGTAAAGGCTACATCCCTCCCTGGCGATGAAACACCTGAAGATCATGATATGATAGAACCACAAGAACCTCCCACGATGGAGATATCATGAAAGAGAAAGCCTACTTGGGAAAGAGAAATTATACAAGAAGCAAAAATATATTGAGCTCTTGAAGGCTCCACCAGGATAAGCAAGAAGCCCAAGCCATTTTCCAGCCATGTAGCTTTGATGTGTGATCTTGTGGATCAAGAACCTACAAACTATGAAGAAGTTGTACAGAAGAAAGAATGGGTAGAAGCAATGATGGAAGAATGCCAATCAATAATGAAGAATGATGTTTGGGATATAGTTCCCAATCTAGAAGATAAGAGTGTAGTATCTTCCAAGTGGATTTACAAGATAAAACATGCAGCTAATGGAAGTATAGAGAAATATAAGGCAAGATTTGTGGCTAGAGGTTTCTCTCAGAAGAGGGAATTGATTATGAAGAAAAATTTGCACCAATAGCATGGCATACTTCTATTAGATCCATCATGGCACTTGCATCCATGATGAAGTGGAACTTACACCAAATGGATGTGAAGACCTCCTTCCTGAATGGTGTGATTGAGGAAGAAGTATACATAGAATAGCCACAAGTATTCGAAGTTGAAGATAGACAAACTCACGTATGCAAGTTGAAGAAGGCCATGTACGGTCTGAAGCAAGCTACTAGAGCTTGGTATGGAAGAATAGATAGTTTCCTGAAGAGCTTGGACTTTACCAAGAGTAAATCTGATCCTAACCTTTACTTCAAGGTTATAGAAGATGAACCTACCATACTATTACTATATGTGGATGACCTATTTCTGACATGGAATGAGAAATAGATTATAGAATGCAAGAAGAAGCTTGCTGAAGAATTTGAGATGAAAGACCTTGAGTTAATGCATTATTTCCTAGGTTTGGAGGTATGGCAGAACTTAGAAGGAATCTTTCTCAACCAGGGAAAGTATGTAGTGGAAATATTGAAAATATTTGATTTGTTGGAATGTAAAGCCATGGCCACACCCATGGATACCAAAATGAAGTTGTTGGCTGAAGAATCATCAGAGTTAGTGGATGTGACTCAATACAGATAGATTATTGGGTCGTTGATGTATCTAAAAAATACCAGACCAGACATTTGTTTTACTGTGAACACCTTGACTCAGTATCTAGTTCAACCTAAACGTGTTCACCTGATATCTACAAAACATGTGATGAGATATCTGAAATGAGCTATAGACTTTGGTCTATACTATGATGGGAACCATGACTACATATTGTATGGCTATACAGATGCACATTGGGTTGGAAGTTGCTCAGACAAAAGAAGCACATCAGGTGGATGTTATTGTATGGGGTCTGCTATGATTTCATGGTTTAGCAGGAAACAATCCAGTGTTTCTCTTAGCACAGCTGAAGTAGGATATATAGCAGATTGCTCTACTAGTTGTGAAGCCATATGGCTTTGGAAGCTGATGCCAGGTTTATTTAACCTGGAGTTGATTCCATGGTGATTCTATGTGATAACCAAAGTTGTATAAACATGATGAAGAACCTAGTGTTCCATGATAAGTCAAAGCACATAGAAATCCAGTATTTCTACATTCGAGATATGATACAGAAGGGAGCCATAAAGCTCCAGTATATGAGTACCGATGAACAAGTTGTTGATGTGTTGATGAAGCCTCTGTCTTGAATAAATTTTGAATACTTTCGATACAAGTTCAATGTTGTTCGAAAATACCTTCCCCAAGAGGGGGAGTAGTGATGTTGCAGTGGGATTGTATCATCCCTGGACACCTATCCTAAAGTGATCCTTAGACTCTTGTCTCTGAGAAAGAAGCAGGATTGTATCATCCCTGGACACTTGTCCTAAAGTGATATGGAGACTTCAGTTTTTGAGAATGTGGTAGGATTGCATCATCCTTCGACTCAAGTCCTAAAGTGATAGGGAGTGATTATCCCGTAATTGTATCCGGTGACTTCAGTCGTCGAGAATGTGGTAGAATTGCATCATCCTTGGACTCAAATCCTAAAGTGATAAGGTGTGATTATCCCATAATAGTATCTGGTGACTTCGGTCCTCGAGAATGTGGTAGGATTGTATCATCTCTGGACTTAAGTCCTAAGGTGATCCATAGACTTTCGTCTTCGTATTGTGGATTGCAGGTTGTTGATAACAATGATGTTGCTGATCGAAAGATCAGAGTAGTGTTGATGATGATGATGATGATGTTGTTGATCGAAAGGTCAAAGTATTGTTTACGATGATGTTGTTGATTGAAGAAATACCGATGACGATGTTGTTGAATGAATGATCCAATTGTTATTGTTGCTGAAATTGAAGATGAAGACTATATGTCGAAGATGATGAAAAAGATTCCAATGATTTATAGATGTATCACTCTGATGATGTTGAAGATTCTCTCTCTCCTTCTCCTACTACTGTTGTTGATGTTGTTGTAGAATACCCTTCTCGCTAAGGGGGAGTGTTGAATTATTGTAACTTCAAAGTGTATTTACTTATTGTACCCCGATGTTCATATCGGGAGAATCATTTGTATTTCATTATACCCCGATGTTCCTATCGGGAGAATCACTAAGAGTCATGAGGAAAAATTCAAGTCATTAGCACCATAATTAATATAATATTAAGTTGTTTGAGTCCTCCTAGAGAAGTCGGCCCAGTCAATTTTAGTGGGGCCGACTTGGTTGAGTAAAAGTCAAGTGAACGAAAGAGTATAAATAGAAGTGAGGCGCTCCTCATTTGAACACACAATCACTCACTTGTGTAGCGCATGAGAGAGAGAGGGAGTATTATGTGCAAGGAGGAGAAGGAGAAGTCTGAAGTCTTATCTTTTATCTTTTGATCATCTATATTGAGGAAGCTTTCCTTGCATGGTTTTTTACTTTAGAGTTTTCCAAGGGTAAATATGTGTTGATCTTGTGATAATGTTTCTTTTAGTGATCCTGTCTATATGATTTTGTTCTGAAATTGAATTGAATGCTAATAATCTAGCTTAGCATATGGAGTCTTAACATCCACAATACCTACACACCCAACACAAGGAAGTATCCCCTTCTCTAGTACACAGTCCCTCGGGCCATACCTTCACTTACGGTGCTCTTTAGGGTGTGCATAGAAGATTCACCAGCCACTCTTATCTTTTTGTGAGGTTCTTCTCTTCACTAGGTTTATCAAGCTAGTTCAACATCTCTTCCACTCCTAACTCTCGCATACAGTTTAGACCCAAACCAGGGTACTCATAACAGCAAACCACAAGGTAACACATCAAAACAAGGTTCCACTCTGTAACATAGATAAACATTGTAACACAAGTAACCAGGGTTCCCAACAACGGATAGATGAATCGATACACTACAAAGCATGAAACAAATGCCTCTGCTAGCTCTCACTGCGTCTGCGAGATGATACTCAACAAAGAACAATGAACAACAATCAATCACACGGAACAAAGCCTCTCTGAATCCTTTCGACGGCTGAGGGATAAGGAAAAGAATGACTCGAGAACCCATTTCCTAGGTGATTACCGTCCCATAAGCAAGAATACAGTTTTCTAGAGACTGTAGGTTTTCCCAGGCATGACATCGACTGCCATGCCTCTCCCTGCCCAAGGCAATAACTGCTTCAACCAACTTCTGGAAGAATTGAATGATTGAGTGCAGAGGACAAAAAGGGTAGTTGAGAGTTTATGGGTTCTCCCATTGACATATAACCTCACACTATTAGCTTAGGGGTTTGAATAACTCCCCTCCCTATTCTTTGTGAAATCATGCCCCCATCTCTTTCATTGCAGTGCATAGCTAGTTGTGGTATTTTATTAAATTGCATATTTACATGATATCTTCATAATATATTGTGTATTATTAGCATGAGAACCACAGGCATCGATTCTAATATCCTATACATAAAATACCAAATCGATGGTAGGGCCTTGGCCTTGAGCTCCTTGCCATGATTTAATAACCATATATACGTCATGTACAATTTTGATACCATGGGTCAAATTGGGGTATTAAAATCCCCTCCCCCTTATATTAGCATTGTCCTCAATTCTCTGCAAAATTGAACAAAAATGGATGTGCCATTCTCATGGCATCCTCCAGCTCCCACATAGCCTCATCGGGGCCGTAGTGCTTCCATTGCACCTTTACCTGTCCAATGGCTCAGTTCTGGAGCACTGTGACCTTCTTATCGAGGATGCGCAATGGATCGGTTTGGAACTTTCCCTCGGGTTCCACCTAGATCACATCCCAATTAATCACATGGTTATGATCATGTACATATTTCTTAAGCAAAGAAACATTAAAAACATTATGAGCTCTAGTGCTAGCAGGCAATGCAAGTCTATATGCAAACGGCCCTATTCTTTCAAGCACTTCGAATTGTTGGAAACATTTACCCACCATGCACACTTATTTTGGTCAATTTGGCCTAGTTAAACCACTATCCTGAGTTTTATTGACTTAATTGACATCAAAGGATCACTGTATGACATCAACATGAGCACACCCACTCCTACCTTCAGTTAAGGAGGCCAACTAAGCCTTCTCCTTCATTCGGGGAGGCTAACTGGAGCACTCCGGGGGTGATCTAAGTGTCATAAATGCACTTAATTGATAACTGTTGGTTACAATCAGTTAAATCTGAGTGGTGAAGGAAACTCCTTTCATTATATTGATTATTTAATTAATATTTAATGAACTAGAGTCAATAGGGGCGCCTCCAACCACCTCTGATGGCCAGTTTGACTTCAGTTAACCTCATTGGGGTTCATTGGAGTTATTGATGTGCTACCACTTGTTGGTTGGCATGCAGTGACATGTGTCTAAGCTACTTTCAGTTAGACTCGGTCATTTATTGCACTCCAACTTCAATTAGGACTCAGTTGAGTCAATCGGCACTTGATCAGTTGGTTAACTAGTGTGTTTACTGTGGCTTACAGTCAGTTAAGATACACCCATTCATTCAATTCGAATGACCTCCTTGGGAACTTGAATTCTCTTGGCATTCATGCATCTTGCATGATCATTGTATTGTATCATCATTCTTTCATTTGATTATACAAAGATGTTACTTCCATTGCAGCACCATTTTGCCAATTTTATGCATTTTTGTTTGTATTCTTTGTGAGACTGTGTTTTCAGTTCCTAGACCACTATGAAAAATTAATATCATATCAGAGCTCATGGTGGGACAAAGCTTAGATCTCTCAAAAACAAGGTTTTTGACATATCTTGTATGAAAATTGAGCTAAAGCTCAAAAATCCAGCACTGCACCAGAAGCCAAGGCTTACCACTTAATACCCCAAGTAAAGGAATTGTTGATCAAGCTTGCTTGATCAACTATGATGGGTGTGATGGAATCCTAAAATGTGCAGTTTTTCCAACCTTACGGTGCCCTTTTTGTTGTGATTTGTAGGTTTGAATAGGTACAACTTCGAATGGACTCATCAGTCCCTCTTATCACCCCATTCACAAGCTATTCAGAATGGAAGTTGAAGATGATTGCATCTTTGAAGAGACGAGGTGTCTATCGAAATTGGAAAAGAGTCCTATGAGAATGAGAATGAATAGCTAAATGACGGTGATAGAGCTTTTGGAGCAATATGTCTAGCCCTTTCTCCTAGCTTGCGCTACCTTATGGGTTCTGCTGAATACCCAAAGGATCTCTGGACAAAATTGGACAGAACCTTTGGCAAGAACAATGAGGATCATAATAGCACTTTAGAGATCACATCCATCACCACAAGAGTTCTTTACTCAAAATTATTGGTCTCTACTTTCTCTGATGAATTTGTTCAAAATGAAGAAGAAGCAGAATCTTCTACACAATCAATTCGAATTGAAGAAAGTCTCCTTGTAGTGACTCCTTCTCCTGATGCTCCGGAAGTTTGTGAGATCTCTGATATCTCATCTCCTCATATGGATGAAATACAAGAATACATTTGAATCTCTAATATTGAATAAAAACACTACTGCACTTCCATGCAAACATTCACCAGTGATTTTCCTTTGAATTATGTGCAAAATTTGCCAATAATTGCTTTTGAAAGTGAAGAGAAATTTGATTTTTCTCCCTCTAATGTTGCTGCTAGTGTGAAAATATGTAAAACCTTGGATATTTTGGAATAAATATCAGATTATAAGAGTGACACATTTTCTCCCCATGATCTAGATCTTCCAGCAAATTCCTGCAGGATTGCATGCACCAAAATTCAGAATTTTGAAGAAGAAGAAAGTTGTGCATCCACCGTCTCAGTTGACCATTTCTTTGGATCTGATATGAAACTTATTGGATATGATATGATATTATTTGGATCTGATATGATATTTATTGGTTCAAAATTTTAGGTTCATAAACCTTCAGTACTGCTTGTAGATGTTCTCATCAACGGTGTGAAGAAACAAGTACCGCAAGTCTCCTTCAAAACTGCTACTGGGGATTTGATTTCATTCCATAGTTTTGGATCTGTTGTGAAACTATTTGGATATGATTTACTTTCTGATATGATATTATTTGGTTCAAATTTTAAAATCCAAGATGTTTCGGTACTGCTTGAAGCTACTCTCACCAATTTCGGTGTGAAAAATCAAGTATCGCAATTCTTCTTCAAATTTGCTGCTGGGGATTTGGTGTCAGTTTCCTCTTATGAGGTTGTTGATATTTTATTTTGTGAATCATTAGCTATTTATGAAGCTATATCATATTATGTATCTCAATTATTCGCTCTCCACAGTCCCACGGCTTCTCTACCTTTGGTCACATGCTCATCTCCTCACAGAACTAGTAAAGAGGAAGACATTCTGCATCCACTTGGACACTTGCTCCTAATATTTGGGGCTGATTTTCCCACTCATAATTTTCTGTTCAAGGCTGCAACATATCATTTTTTTGAGTGTTCCACACATGGTTTGAATCCTCAAGCACTTTTGCTCTCTTATCAGTTGATTTTAGTTACTCTACATGGGTCCAATTTTCATCCTGCAGCTGTCTATGTTCCTGATTCATTTAAGCACATTCTTCTGCTTCCAAAGAGGAATATTCCTCCAAAAATATTCATTTAGTTTGGATTCATAGGTTCACATGCACAGTCTTAGGATGATGCTGCATAGAAGAACCAAAATTTCCTGAATTACTGCTTAGTTTGAGGGGGGGTATTTTTCCCATGAGGTTTTTCCCGTTTCCTTGGTTATATTAAGCAGTTAACTTTTGTACAGGATGACCTATGGCCTTTGTTTCCAGGGACCTAGCATTTTTATGCACTTTATGTTTCTACTCCTCTGAGTATAGCTTAAGGGGGGGTGTTGGAGACATTTACCCACCATGCACACTTAATTTGGTCGATTTGGCCTAGTTAAACCACTATCCTAAGTTTTATTGACTTAATTGACATCAGAGGAGCACTGTATGACATCATCATGAGCACACCCACGGCTACCTTCAGTCAACGAGGCCAACTAAGCCTTCTCCTTCATTCGGGGAGGCTAACTGGAGCACTCCGGGGGTGATCTAAGTGTCATAAATGCACTTAATTGATAACTGATGGTTACAATCAGTTAAATTTGAGTGGTGAAGGCACCTCCTTTCATTATATTGATTACTTAATTAATTTTTAATGAACTGGAGTCAACAAGGGCGCCTCCAGCCACCTCTGATGGCCAGTTTGACTTCAATTAACCTCATCAGGGTTCATTGGAGTTATTGATGCACTACCACTTGTTGGTTGGCATGCAGTGACATGTGTCTGAGCTACTTTCAGTTAGAATCAGTCATTTATTTCACTCCGACTTCTATTAGGACTCAGTTGAGTCAATCAGCACTTGATCAGTTGGTTAATTAGTGTGTTTATTGTGGCTTACAGTCAGTTAAGCTACACCCATTCATTCAATTCGAATGACCTCCTTGGGAATTCGAATTGTCTTGGAATTCATGCATCTTGCATGATCATTGTATTCTA
>LPNX011126706.1:22390-40534 GCA_001517045.1 Pseudotsuga menziesii | reverse complement strand
ATTTGTATCGCTATAAAGAAAGAATCTACAATGAAATTTCTCCTACGCTTCATTTTATAATTTTTTACCCTGGTATAACATCATTCTAGAGACTTATTTTTTTATCACCTTCCTCATTTAAACTGTCCAGACAGAAATGGGCTCCTTGATGACCTCAGTGCTAGAAAAGCAATCAGATCTAATGAAGGAAGTGCAAGCCCTCCGAAGAGAAAATGAACAGCTGCGCCAGCTTCTCTAGGCAAGAATTCTGCATTGTCATAGTCTACAAAGATGGAACTTCTTTAGATATCGTTGCTAAGAAAGGAAATTCTGCTAATTTATCAGATTAGTCGTGTCTTCAGAATTCAACTTTACTCTAAAGAGCCTTTGTTCTGAAACGTCAAAGGATATATTACAGGTATGTGCATTGTGTCAGTAATTTGCAAGCATGGCCATGAAAGTTTTGGGATTTAGATGTCACACCATTGTTGTCAGCATAGCCTTGCACGTCCTTCTAGACCATTTTTGTGGGAGAAGGTTGTGGCAGGAGGAATTTGCCTGTGAGATGGGATAAGGTGAAAACTCTTGAGAGCCCATTGGTGTGTGTATTTGTAAAGTGGTTGAGTAATTTCTGGTCTTGTTAATAGTTTCTACAAGAAATTCAGATAAGTTACAATTGAACATGGTTGTAAAAATGAGGAGTAATTTCATTTTTTTCTCTTTATTTTTGAGGCAACATTGATTTGGTTTTTTGCATGGAAGGTTTGCTTTCCCACTGCCCCTACTATGGTTGGTTTCCATTCAGGTCCATGGAAACCATGTTTTACAATGTACTGGTTTATAGTGTGTTGTTGGAACTTGTTATATTTCCCATAATTATTCCCACAAATTGGTGGATGATACAATCTTAGTGTTGTTCTTGAATACTTAGTAATGCCAATTTCGACAAAAAGTCTTTCACTATATTCTGACTCGGAATGTTTTTCATTCTCCTACACTCCTAATACTACAAAGAGATGGTTTTCCTTTTCTGATAAGTTCTATGGATACCAACTTTGTCACCTTCTGTACAATGTTCAACTATGGAGAAAATATTTGCTAGAATGAACAATCTGTGGTACCCCTCATTTGTGGGGTAAAACAATGTAATTAATACTAAAGCAATTGTAAGTGATATTTGTAGAATTACATAAACATGACAAATCTGTTGGATAAGACTTTGTCTATAGAAGTTCTTATTCATTCTTTCCCCAACTTGATATCTAAACTGAAAAACAGAGCTAATAGACATGCACTTATTTAGTTCATATTTATGTACGCTGTTTAGTTTTTCCCTATACAAATCTTGAGGATGATTGACACTATTAGGCAGTCTGTATGTTTTCTCTCTGATGGACCATAATTTAAATCTCTATCAGCAATGCTTATCAAAGTAATATATTTGGACCCTACCACAATGTGAGGGTAATTTTTTTTTTTTTAAATTTCAAACACCATCGCTTAAGCGACGGCTACATGCAATTATTTTTTTTTAAACTTCAAAAACCGTCGCTTAAGCGACGCCTGCAGGCAATTTTTTTTTTTTAAATTTCAAAAACCATCGCTTAAGCGACGCCTGCAGGCAAATTTTTTTTTAAAAAAATTCAACAACCGTCGCTTAACCGACGCTTACGTTTAAAGTTTAATATGGATTAGATTTCGAATAACCGACGACTTACATTTAACCGACGGTAAACTGAGGTGTCGCTTAACCGACGGATTAGAAAGATGTCGGATAACCGACGAAAATCCACCGACGCTTAAAAAAAATCATAGTGTCGTACATGCAACAAGGAAGTGTCGAAAATCCGACAATACAGCTGTCGGATTTTTGGTCAAAATGTAGTAGTGCCTGATGGTAACCAAACCTCAAGTCAATTTTTGAAAATACCTTTACTCCTCTCATTTGATCAAAAAGTTCATCAATTTGAGGTAAAGGGTATTTACTTTTCACAGTGACTTTGTTCAACTGTTTATAGTCAATACATAACATGAGTGTCCCATCTTTATTTTTCACAAACAAAACTGGTGCTCCCCACGGGGACACACTCGACCCGATATATTTCTTGTCCAACAATTCCTGCAACTGCATCTTCAGCTCTACCAATTCTGGTGTGCTCATACTGTAGGGTGTATTGGACATTGCTGTTGCTCCGAGCATGAGGTCAATTGTAAAATCAATGTCTCTCTTTGGAGGAAGTCCTAGGATCTCTTCAGGAAAAACATCCTTGAATTCTTGCAATACATGAAAGTCCTCAAACCTAGGATTTTCATTCTCCGTTGCCTCCAAAACATGGGTTGCATACAATCTACAACCTTTCCTACATAACTTCTTCAGTTGCATTGCTGAGATCTGCCTTATAGAAATCACCTTTGGAATGCCTCTTACAACCGTTGGGTTTCCTTCTTCATCCATGCATTCAAATGTCTTGTTGTAACAATCAAGTTTAACTCTGTGTGCTTCCAACCAATCCATTCCAATGAGAATATCATAGGAACCAAGTGGCATAATATTCAAGGTTTGCATAAGTGGATAACCCATCCATGACTAATGGAAATTTCTCTACAACTTCACTAACTTTCCTCTTGGTTCTAGTGGCTAGTTGAACTAACCATGATTTGTTATGCTTTAATTTCTTAAAAGCACAAATCTCAACAATTTTAGGAGTGATATAACTGTGAGTAGATCCAGGGTCAATCAAAACAGAAACAGATTACTCAACAATATTACCTTCAACTTCAACCACAGTTGATTGATGATCTACCTGGCGGTCCTCTAGCACCTTATAGATTCTAGGGATAGTCCTTTCCACTTAACCCATGGTTTCTACTTCTTGAATGTTATGAATGTACCTTACATTCACATTCTTATGCGGATAGTTCCTACACATATGGTTTCCTTCACATTCCCAACATTGGAGTGGTTCTCTTGGATCCTTTGGATCTCTTGGCCTATCTCCCATCACTCTGGCTGGCTTAGTCACAGCTTGTGATGGATTCCTTTGTTGATTTTGGAAGTGAGAGGGTTTGAAACCTTTCTTCCTTTGGTCAATCTTCTCATTCCTCTTGTCCTTCCAAGCCTTATGAAGATTAGTTTTTCTTTTTTTTCTGATCATAACAATACCTGACCTTCCTTATAACCTCTTCTAGAGTTTGAGGTTCATCAAACTCAATCCTGTCTTTATATGGTTGAGGTAGTCCACTTAGAAAATGTTGAATTTTCACTTTATCATCTCTGATATACTGGACATAGCTCATTAGTTCCAAGAATTTGTTTGCATATTCTTCCATTGTCAATTATCCCGATTTCAGCTCATGGAACTCTTTAATCTTATCATCATAGCACTTATCAAAGATGTACTTATGCTTGAAATATTTCTTGAACTGCTTCCACACAATATTTCTTTCATTGATCTTCTTCACTTGCATGTGGTGCTCCCACCATATAGATGCTCTTCCATTCAATTTGAAGATGGCTAACCTTGCTTTCATATTTCTAGAGTAGTCTTGGACTTAGAAATACTTTCTCATCCCAAGAATCCAAGCCTCAGCTTCTTGACCAGACTTTACCTCACCACCAAACGTAGGAGGCTTTGCCTTCTTGAATTCCCCATGTGACTTGCTCTAGTAACGCCTCTTTCCCTTATTCCTGTGAGATGAATATCTTGAACCCCCAATGGTTTCTTCAAAGTTAGATGATCCACTAGAATACCTTTTTCTAGAGATGTTGGACCTCTTGCGGGGATTTCTTCTTGCACCACTCCTACTCCCTTTTGGATTTGTTGTTCGATGCCCAGAGTTCATCTCCCTCTAGATGTCTATCAAACTCTACAGCATGGCTACATTCAACTGATTTTTCTCTTCCTAAGCTTTAATCATCTTCTCATTGTCTTCTCTGCAATTTTGCAATCCCACCCTTAGGCTTCTCATGGTGGCTGCAATATCTGAGGGAGTCTCTTGATATCTTCTTCCATTGGATTATGTCTCAACATTCTCAACCCATATATTCTTCCATGTGGCATCTACCTCGAGCTCATAGGAATCATGTGCATCATTCATGTTGTTGATTCTCATGGCCAGGCCAAAACCAACTTTTCCAAACTGCACTAGGTGGAATGTTGCCTTTGATGTGACTAAGATTCCGCAAAATGTGTTCGTAAACACAATTGTTAGCTGCATAGTAATCTCATAAATTTATAAATTACCTGTCGACTGTTTCACTGCAGTATTCCTTATGCAAACTATTTATTCCAAACAATACTTTTACGATTAAGATAAAGTTCTTTCCATAATGCAGCGGAACTAGATGTTCCCAAAAGCCAACAGGGTTGAAACCCATAGCTCTTATACCACTTTGTCACGTACCCATTCGCCTAATTGATATGCATAAGAAAAAAAATTATTTCTTCTTCTTAAAACACAATCATGGGTCATGTAACATCCGAAGTCATTCATTTTGAAGCTTAGATGCTTTTGTAACAGTCGTTCCACCCTTAACAGGTTCTTTTCGCAGCTAGAAAATTCATTTCCGCCCCTCACAAGACCTTTCCGACTTTCGCTTTCCTCAATGTGGCTTACGGTAGGCAAAATTCTTAACTTCACCACTATTATTTCTCACCTTTTTGCTTTCCATGGTGAGCTCCGAGTAGAGAAAACTCAAAATATGGCGTCATTGCTTGTTCACTTTCCTCTTTCCTCTTTTTGCTTTTTTCTTTCTACAACAGACTCCAAGTAGTGGAGAACCTGGAATACTTACCTTTATCCTTTGGATTTATGATTTCCACCTTCTGCCTTCTGCGGGTGAATCCCAGGGTGTGGAAATCCCAAAATACTTACCTTTATCCTTTGGCTTCCTACTTTCCGCTTTCTACCTTCCGCCTTCCACATTCCGCCGTGGATTTCGGGGTTGCGGAAACTCTGAAGTCAGATGCATTCTAAATCTGTAATCAGGATTCTAGCCTCCATTAACTTAAGCAAAATGCATTAGAAACCAAGAAGCGTCTGCAGATGTAAAATACAGGAAAGTATAACATCAGTAAACTCTACTTGAATCTTTAGCAAGCATTCAACACATTCATAATAATTCTTAAGCAAATGCATTGTAGAATTAAAAACCAGAGAGTACTTATCTTGAAGATGAAGTTGTCCCGCAACTAGCTATGTCGCTGCAACGTTCCACCCAACCATACGCCAATTGTGTTCATCAATCTCTCAACACAACTTCCACCCCCGCGCTGGGCATGATTTACATAAGGAACTAGGGAACAACAAACTCACACATAGCCAAAACATAGCCAAGCCAACCTACAGTTGGGTTTATCAGGTTATCCATCCAAGCCAATACACAATTGGGTTTATTAAGATACTCAGGCAGTGATTCACACATAGACAATTTGCACAACAAGACATAACCAAGACAACTACCGGTTGGGTTTATCAAGTTGCACAGCCAAGCCAATATACGATTAGGTTTATCAGGCTTCCCAGCCAAGCTAATATACAATTAGGTTTATCAGGTTGCTAAGGAAATGGAAAGGAAGAATGGCTAAGATAGTGAACTCATTCACATATCTAGGGACACGTCCACAAGATCTATCTCACCTAGAATCTACAATACCTACACACCCAACACAAGGAAGTATCCATTTCTCTGCTACATAGTTCCTCAGGCCATACCTTCCCTTCTAGTGCTCTTCAAGGTGTGCATAGAATATTCGCCAGCCACTCTTATCTTTTTGTGAGGTTACTCTCTTCACTAGGCTTATCAAGCCAGTTCGGTGTCTCTTCCACTCCTAAGTCTCGCATATAGTTCATACCCAAACCAGGGTACACATAACAACAAACCACAAGGTAACACATCAAAACAGGGTTCCACTCTATAACACAAAAAAAAAAATTGTAACACAAACAACCTGGGTTCCTAGCTAAGGATAGATGAAGGGATACACTATAGAGCATAAAATGAATGCCTCTGCTAGCTCTCACTGCATTTGTGAGATGATACTCAACAACGACCAATGAACAACAAACGACCACACTAAACAATGCCTCCATGAATCCTTCCAATGACTAAGGGATAAGGAAAATAATGACTTTGGCACCCATATCATGGGTGATTACTTGCCCCATAAGCAAGAATATGGTTTCACAGAGACTGCAGGTTTTCCCAGGCATGGCATTGACTGCCGTGCCTCTCCCTGCCCAAGGAATTAACTGCTTCAACCAAATTCTGGAAGAATTGAATGATTGAGTGCAAAGGACAAAAATGGTAGTTGAGAGTTTATGGGTTCTCACATTGACATATGGCCTGACCCTATTGGCTCAAGGGTTTGAATAACTCCCCTCCCTATTCCTTGTGAAATCATGCCCTCATCTCTTTCATTGAAGTGCATAGCTATTTGTGGTATTTTATTAAATTGCATATTTACATGATATCTTCAGAATATATTGTTCATGACTAGCACGAGAACCATAGGCATCGATTCTAATCGCCTATACATAAAACACCAAATCGATGGTAAGGCCTTGGCCTTGATCTCCTCGTCGTGATTTAATAACCATATATACATCATGTACAATTTTAATACCATGGGCCCTGGGGTCAAAACTGGGGTATTATAGTGACAATAAATTCACCAGTGTTTTCTGGAAAGAGTTGTTCATGTTAGTGGGGACAAAGCTAGCTACTACCACAAGTTATCATCCTCAGAGTGACGGGAAGACAAAGATAGTAAACAAATGGATTAAGGGATATTTGAGAAATTATGTAGAAGGACAACAGAGGACATGAATTAAATGGCTCCACATGGGGGAGTATTGCTATAATTCTACCCACCATATGTCTATTAATATGACCACTTTCAAGAGTCCACACGAGTGTGGCTCGTTGGCGGTTCCATTGCTATGAAGTCACTTGTTGTAAATTGGAGGTCACGAGATCAATCCCACCTGGGTTTACCTGTGTCCCATGTCTTTCATCCGGTGTGGGGAACCTAGGGTTATAGTGGTAGCAGGAATGGATCCCTAGACCCCATGTCACGCGAGTACCAGCCCAGCCCCAGTTGTTGATTCCCCTAGTCAAAAAAAAAAAAAAGATAACCACTTTCAAGGCTCTATATGGTTTTGAGGCGCTACACTTTGTAGATTTAGTTTTTGAGGACAACAGAGCACCTAAGGAAAAATATTGGGTACATGACAGTCAATATATTCTTAAAGTATTAAAAGAGAATCTACAGGTGGCCCAGAATCAACAGAAGCTATATGCGGACTGACATAGGGTCGAGCATAGTTTTGAGGTAGGAGACCTGGTATTTTTACGGCTACAACCTTACAAGAAATCTTCACTCAAGAAAAAGGGGGTGGTAAAGCTAAAACCCTACTTCTATGGTCCTTACAAAGTAGTCAAGAAGGTCACAGAGGTGGCTTATGAAGTCGACCTTCCAGAGGAAAGAAAAATTCACAATGTATTTCATGTATCAAACCTCAAGAAAACAATAGGGCAACACATTTATCCATCCACCGAATTACCTCCCTTAGATGATGAAGGGCTTCTGGTACTAATTCCAAAGAGAAGTCTACAGGTTCGATAAAACAAAGTCTGAAACAGGGTGATTCGAGAATACTTGGTAAAATGGAAAGAATTACCTATGGAGGAAACCACATGGGAGGGAGAATAGGTATTGCAACATCCTAGTTTGCAGTCGCTTGAGGACAAGCAATTTCAAGCGGGAGGACTATAATCTCCTCTTCTACTTAAAGCACCAAAACACCCGCTAACCTACTTAAATCCCATAGGTTCAAGCAGGTACTGCATAAAAATGGAATTGGTTGAGGACATGTGATACCCAGGGCAGAACAGAGCATTGATTCAATATTAAGTCATGAGTATGGTAAAGAAAGCCTTATTTATTCAGGCTTTAAGTCAACAAGAAATAAAAATTGCATGCATGCAAAAAGTAAAGCGCAAACCCTAAAAGTACATGATAAGCTATATAAGAAGGGTCATCGAACCAAAAGATTTATCTATGATTATTATTGTTGATTTTGGTTTCTAGAGTAGCTACAACAAGCGCAGCAGTTGGGGTTAGAGACGAAGGTCTTTATCTAATAAGGGGTTTTGGTAGTGAAATCTATCTGCCCTAATCACTTCAGGATAGATCATCCTAGTCTATCATCAGTATTCACCATATTCATTCATCTTCAGTGATCTAACACAGAAAAGGAGATTTATTTGCAGGTTCACATTTTGCAGCTGGGGAACAACTGGAAATCCTCAGAAGAATTTTTTGGGACTCAGAATCTCAGTATTTCCTCCACATGTCAACACCATCTTTCTTAGCAGACTCACCACACTGCATTGGGTGATTATCAATTCCTTGTTTGCATATCTGAAGCAGTTAGCAGCAAAAACGTGAGAGAGGGGAACGTGACCACCTGGGAGGTAGAACAATTTGCTAGGTGCCTTGGAGGAGGCAAAATCTCTGCATGTGCCTTCCAATCTCTCTAGAAGGTCTCGACCATCATCCCTATAAATTCTTAACATCATCAGATAACTCTTCCCTAAAAAACGTCAATATCATCAAAAAGAGGGGACTCTTGTAGCTAGGTGTCAAATTTAGGAGAGGAGCACTATTATCTTATCTTTCAGCATAACCTACATGCTTCTTATCTATTGACAGACCATCAGCATCATTATCAATGTGTGTATATCTCCTTACTACAAGTATATGCCCTATTATCTCTCCAGATGAGGCAGTTTTTAGGGCCATTTGGCACGACACTTTTGCATGGACATTTTATTTAGCTTTCTAGCACATCTTGAGTTTATGAACAGACAAACATAGTAGCAAATTATAATAGAATATCAGTTGGGATATTACAATATCCCAAACTGGAACAGAGTTGTGCAGAGTAATCCATAGGAAAAGCTTCATTTTCAGAGGGCACCTAAACTACCATTAGGGACCATTCCACCAAGAAGGACTTGGAATGTCTTCCTCCTCTCGTATTGTCCTATAACCCGAACTCAGCATGTAGATGCCTCCGTTATCATTTTTAATCCACACAATTTCATCCTTTGAATTCTTTAGATAAATATGGGCATCCTTCAAATCTTTAACAAACTTATCCCATATCACACTACTTTCTCTATCTAGATATAGATCTGTTGCCTTTATATAGTCCTGGTGTGTTGCATTAAGGTCCCTGTTCAGCACTATATGATTAAAAAATGAAAACCCCTTTCATGATTTTGTTGTAGAATATGTCCAAGAAGAATATGGGTTGTTGTGCACCCAACCCATGGGTCTGGTCCTATTCTTAGTCTTTGATTGTTGCCAACTTTCCACATTAGACTAGAACCAATAATATCAAACACTTTAATTATCACACGCCACATCATGGAAGGATGTCTACATATTATCACAAGGTTCAGATCCACACTTTGACCGACTATGGCTATATATATTTATAGATCACCACCACATCCCATAGACCTTCCCCTTTAATAATATTCCATATGCCTTTAGCGATAAGAGCATCGACAAAGCATTTGGGTTTCTTAGAACCCACCCACCCAACTCCTTCAGAAGGGTAATTTTCTCCCAAGAGACCCAAGCAAAAGATCTGTGCTCATTTTCCCTTGTCCACAAAAACCAATAATACTTTTTTTTCGGATAATATCCATGGTTCCCTCTAGAATATAAGAAATAGAGGATCAATGCACCAAAATACCTTCAAGAACTGATTTTAGTAGGACCAATCTACCTCCCCTGGTTAGAAACTTATTACACCAGAGATGGATTCTACTTTCCACTTTGGCTACCACCTAACCCCGGTCTCTATTCTGATAGTTATTTGGCTTCAAATTAAAACCCAAATAGTTTACACCTTCGTCCATCAAAACTTCTATGAACTCAAAAAGATTGAGAATGTAATCATAAGTCTCTTGGGGAAGATTTCTAGCAAAGATGGAAGATTTGTTGTTATTTATAACCACACATTATTCCTTTGCAAACAAATCTGTAATATTTTTAAAGTTTATCACATCCCTTCTGGATCCATCTGTAAAAGAAAACATCATCAACAAAGAACAAGTGAGTGATCAGCATCCTTTCTTCCACTAAGATACCTCTTAAGGATCCCTTGGATCGCCACTCTTTTATTAGACAACTCAGTCCTTCCACCATAAGGATAAACATGAGCATAGACAAAGGCAATCCTTGACATATACCTATGTCTAGTCTAAAGAAACCCATGGCTAATCCAATAATATGAAGAGCATAGGAGATCAATTGAATGCAAACAAAAACCAAGTTTACAAAATGCACATCAGACCCAACCTGAAGCATTACTAGTATGAGGTAGAGCCAATTTAATCTATCATAAGCCTTAAGTTTTAGGTCAACCTTAAAAATAGCAGTAAGGAGCTTCTTAGTCTTCATTATGTGGAGCATCTCCTAGGAAATGTCAACCGCCTCATGGATTCGCCTTCCTTGAATGAAAGCAAATTGTTCCTCCGAAATAACATTTGAGAGAACCTTCTTCATCCGGTTTGCAATAATTTTAGCAATTATTTTGTAGATGTAATTACACATCAAGATGGGACGGAATTCCTCCCATTTTTTAACATTTCCACTTTTGGGAAATGAATGTTGAGTTGAAAGGGAGATAATATTCTACCATTCCTTCTAGACTCCTCCATTGCTGCAAGCAAGTCCTCAACAAAGAAATCCATGAAACCCTTGAATAATTCTAATGGCCAACAATCAAGACCCAGGATTTTATCTCTTTGCATATAATGCACAATCTATTTTAGCTCATCCTCATTAACAACTTCCAAGATCTATAAGTTTTGTTCATCACTGGTAACATTTGGATAAAGGGAATAGGCTTGAAGAATTTTGTCAACACCATTGATGTCATCCTCCTGAGAACTTCTCTTGAAATGTTCCACACTAGAAAACGCCAATTTCTGTAAACCATATACCTCCAAGCCCTTTGGTTCTTTGATCTTCTAGATAGAGTTTGTATGATTCCTATGCTTTACAAGGTTATGTAAGAACTTTGTATTATCATCGCCTTTTTAGATCCATAACGCCCTTCTTTTTAGGCGCCATGTAGCTTCCTTTTCATCCAGGATCTCATGTTCTCTAGGTCCACAATCCTTCATTTCTACTCTAGATCAAGAAAACCTTCTTTAAAAGCATAATGAAAAGAGTCCAACTGGCTTTTAGTGTATTTAAGCTCCTCGTCCATCTTAATCCTCCTCTCTGCCACTGAGGCTTGATAAGTTTTCATATGCTAGACTAGATTCCAATAGTGTTCAATTCAAAATCATAGCAGCATACCAAGAATCACTGATAGAAACACAATCATAAAATAGACACAACATTTATCCCGGGAAACCCTCAAGGGGAAGAAAACTCAACAAAAACTTCCTCTGTATAAGATGTATAAAAGACAACCCTGAAAATAGTTGTTCTCCTCCTCCTGTTCAGTCTCTCTCTCTCTCCTATGTGCTACACAAGTGAGTGAGTCTATTGTTCAAATAAGAACCCATCTCCTCTATTTATACTAATTGTCAATTGACTTTTTCACTAGACAAGTCGGCCCCAATAAACTGTCTGGGACGACTTCACCTAGGAATACTCAAAATAGTATATTATATTATTAGTTGTGTTAGAAAATAGGACCGTGGAGCAATAAGAAATATACAGTTAAATCATTAAACAAGATGCAAAACACATTAAACATATTACAGAGAGACACAGATATAACATGGTTCACCCAAACTATGGGCTACATCCACAGAGAAATTGTCAATCCTTTTATTACAGTCTAGAAAGATGAAGGAATACAACCTGCAGCAAAACCACTGCACTTCCTCTTCACACTCTCATAGTCTCTCTCACACAATCACAGATATTGTTTTCAATACAATACAATACCATACACAGTCGTGTTACAATGATTTCTTTTATAAGGGAAGAATACCATGGGAAAATACTACAGTTAACCCAATACCATGGGTCCCCGTAACTATTGGCCAACACACATCCAAAAAAAAATTCTCGGGGGCCCCACCCCCAAACCCCAAGGCAGGGGGAACAAGTGTACAGTCCACCTAGGGTATAAACATGACTGAATAATATCTCTGGATCTGGAAGATCGGACTCCACAACCAACAAATTGGGGTACTAAAGCCCTGACATAAGAGGAGGCTTTACCTCATGACTCTATGGTGACCAAATACAATAGTATCACCCCGTTGGAGCAATAATAGCATCCCCCTTGGGTTACATCAGTAAAATACATTTAGAATATCCTTTGAAGTTACAATATTTCAACACTCCCCCTTAACAAGAAGGTTATTCTACTGACAACATCATCATAGACTATAGGAGACCAGAGATACAATTACAACAGTACATTGAGGAGATACACCTATACATCAAATGAAGTTTTTCACAAGGGTTTCAGGAAAATTTTGAGTTTTGAAGAACTGATTGCATGGAAAGTTGCGCCCTCCTATAGTACATCTTCTAAGACTAGGATCGAAGTTTTTGGAGGAGAATATCTCCCAAAAATTCAAACCCTAGTTTGACACTGCACTAGAAAACTGCAGAAATCCGATGAACCAGAAAACTGCTAGAAGCTGCAGTGCTGAATCTCGCAAGTCAGATTTGAAAGGTGAATACTTGAGATCTCCAGAAACCAAGCACACCAATCAACTCACCTTAGTTAAGCGCATCTCCTGGTAAGTTTAGTTTCTCATTCCTTAGAATTTCATTTTTCAGTGAACTCCTGACAAAATGCCCCCAAGCACCAAGCTTGAGGACAAGCTAGAAGGAATAGAGAATTACATAGCATGGAAATATAGAATTGGTCTCATTCTCAAGAAGAATGATCTTGAGAAATATATCAAGGATGAAGTTGCAGAACCTGAAGAGACTGAAGCTAAGGAGAAGCATAGAAAGGATCTGATTAGGGCACAAAGGATTATTGATGATTCCATCAAGGATCACTTTATCTCTCAAGTGTCATCCAAGAAGACTCCAAAATAAATGTATGATGCCCTATCCATAATGTATGAAGGAAGAAACATCAACAGAAAGATGAATCTAAGAGCTCGGTTGAAGAGCACCAAGATGAGTCATGGAGTATCCATCAAGGACTACTTCACGAGGGTCTCCCAGTTCAAGGAACAACTAGAAGCCATTGGAGACAAACTTGATGAAGATGATGGTTATAACTGCTCTCAATGGTCTTACTAGACCCTGGGAGTCATTCATCCAAATGATGTGTGCCAGGAAGGAAAGCATGAAGTTTGATGTTGTATGGGAATATTATATTCAAGAGGAGACTAGAGTGGAAAATAGTGAAGCTCAATTGAAGGAGGATGATCAAGCCCTAGCCACTGATACAAAGAGAAGAAGAAGTCAACCAAACTTCAAGAAGGGAAACCACAAGGAGTCTCAACCTCCCAGAAGGTTCCAGAAAACAAGAGAAAGTCTCTCCAATAAGGACTACTCCAGCTTTCAATGTTTTCATTGTGACAAGATATGACACATTACCAAAAATTGTCCTTTGAAGAGACAAGAATACAAGAAGAGGAACAACAACAACAAAAGACATCATGCACATCTAGTTGAAGATGAGGATGACGAAGAAGAAGAGGAAGGACCTCCAAGAAAGCAAGAAAGGGAAGAATATGTAGAATAGTATGTACTATTCTCTACACTCTTTGGGTCTGTAACACCTGGAGAAGACACTTGGCTTATTGATAGTGGTGCTTCAAAGCACATGACGGGACAAAAGAAAACCCTGTCAAAACTTGCAGAAAAGAGCTCTCCTCAAAAAGTATCTCTAGGAGATGACTATCAATATCCAATCAAAGGAATTGGTGAAGAAGCTACAAGCTTGATTCACGAAATCCCCTAAAGATGAATGAAGTCTTATATGTACTAGGTCTAAAGAAGAATTTACTTTCTATCTTAGCTTTAGATAAGAAAGGATTCAGATTTGCATTCATAGATGGCCAAGTACTCATGTGGCCCAAAGGAAAGTCAATTAAATATGTCGTTGTCATCGGTGAAGAAGAAGGAGGCCTGTATAAGCTCAAGGGACATTCAGAAATAACCCTTTTTCATGAGCCCACTAACCCTAGTGAACTGTGGCATAGAAGGCTTGCCCACATCAATTACAAAGCACTACCTCACGTGAACAAAGTAGTGACGGGATTACCAGACTTGAAGATCAACCTTGAAGGCATGTGCAAAGGATGTGCGAAAGGGAAGAATATCAAGAATCCATTTCCAAAGAGTGAAACAAAAACTAAAGGTACGTTGGAATTGACTTGATCATATGTGTGTGGTCCAATTCCATCTACATATTTGAGTGGTTTTGAATATTATATTACATTTATTGATGATTATTCAAGAAAGACTTGGATATACTTCTTGAAAGCAAAGAGCAAGGTGTTTGATAAATTCAAGGAATTCAAAGCCTTGATAGAGAATATTTTAGACAAAAGAATCAAGACACTCCAATCAGACAATGGCGGAGAGTATACCTCAAAAGAGTTTGAAGCCTTTTGTAAAGATGTTGGAATCAAGATGGAACTAACTACTCCCTACAATCCTCAAAAAAATGGTGTTGCAGAAAGAAAGAACAGAACTATCATGGAGGCAATGAAGACAATGATATATAATCAAGATCTTTCAATGCATCTATGGGCAGAAGCAGCAAGAACTGCTATCTATGTACATAATAAAATATCTCACAGTGCTCTTGGATTCAAGACTCCATAAGAGATGTTCACGGGAAAGAAGCTTGAGGTAAGTCACCTCAAGATATTTGGTTGTCCAATATATGTTCATATACTGAAGGAGAAAAGGACCAAGTTGGACCCTGTAATGTCCCAATTTCAAAATTTTATTAAATGATCAATTTTCCAATTTTTTCACAATTTTGGCTCTTGACTAATTTTAGTGTCTTGGTCTCCAAATGAGTCCAATTGCTTCCAAATATTCAGAGAGTGTGTATGAATGATATAATAACTTAATTATAATATTCATGGGTGTATTATGGCCTTCCAATTACTTATGCAAGTCTATACCAAATTTTGAATAAGATAGATGCTTTAAATAGCAATTTTGGGGCTCAAATCCCTCCCGGGTAATTGTCGGAATGGCTTCCCAAATGTGTAGAAACTCACTCAAATTCTCAAATTGAATCAGGGGATGTGTATAATACATTATCAGAGACTCATATTCAGAACCAATTGAACTCCCATGGCTGTTATCACTTCATTCAATCAGATATAAAAAAAACTAGTTTTGGACCCTTGGGGAAACGAGATGTAGTTTGCTCCACTTGCTATGAAATTAGACCCAATGGCCACAAATTCTTAGTTACTAAAAATGAAACCCATATTATACATTAATTACAGTTCATTCATTCACAAATCATCAATGGTGCACACATATATTCGATTCCATCAAGATTGCAAGAGTTTACAACAAGGTATTGGGGAAATTGCATTGTTTCTTCAATATTGGACAATAATACATGAGATATCTTGGATTTTCGACCTGAGATATTTCTGAACTTAAATATCAGATAATTTACATCAGAATACAAAACACTTGAGAAATATAATCTCCCTCAAAGAGACGAATAGCTCACCAAGTGCGCCTCACTCCATAGAGTTGAAATATGGTGAGAAAACTTGAGATGAATGGAAGAACAAGCTGATATTGATATGTCCATGAAATTCATGTATCTTTCAACTACAAATAATACTCCATTAAAGTTCCATGAAATACATGAGTGGCCTTTCCAAACATCAACTAGGATGGGAATCTTTCACCCTCGAAATTGGCTTAAGCAAGAAAACTAGTCATCCACTAGCTCTCACAATTCACAACTGAGAAAAAGCTTCTTCTCATGGGTGATCCCTGTATTTTATAAACATTATTAGTCTTCTAATTTTCCAATCCATCCATAAACCAAATCCAATTCGAATTGGTGTGGTTGCTCATGCTATGCCATGTGGCCTCTCTCTTCACCTTCCCTCTTCTCCCAAATTTGAGTAGGAGCCTTTTGGCCTTCTCCAACTCCC
Source organism: Pseudotsuga menziesii (assembly GCA_001517045.1). Lineage (NCBI taxonomy): Eukaryota > Viridiplantae > Streptophyta > Pinopsida > Pinales > Pinaceae > Pseudotsuga > Pseudotsuga menziesii. The sequence continues at coordinate 24,393 of LPNX011126706.1, read as the reverse complement.
AAATTCGACCTCTAATATGCTCTATTCAGTCCTGACATGCCAGTAGGTCAGTGTGTCAGCCTTCAAATCTGACTTTTTTCATAACTATCATAGAATCTCCATCATTGGTGTCATAGATGCCATAAATGTAAGGGGAATCTAGCCAAGTGTCCATGAAACTCACATTTGGCTCTTCCTCTCCCATTTAAGTTACAATTCATCCCAAATTCGACCTATCAAGTATATGGACAAGTATATTAACCTCATAATCCATCCCAAAACATTATTATTCCCATAGATTCCAAATTACAAGAGGAGGATGCCATTTAACATAGGAATTCTAGCTTGAGTGGGCCCCATAGTCTCCATGTGTCTCCATTCTCCATAGCCATTTCAATTTTCTCTTGCATTTATTTAATAAGATACATTATTAAATATTAATCCTCTTCTAATGTCTAAACATCATTTATTACCCCCCTTATTCCAAATCTCAAAGCTTCCACCCCCAACCTAGGAAACTAGTGATTTTCCTCTTTGGCAATTATTTGACTTTTAGCATCCCTTTGACAACTTTCATGAATATGGAAAATGTGATTTTGCCATTGTGACCCAATGCAAAATTTGGGACATTACAAATCCTCCCTTCCCAATATTGCTTGTCCTCAAGCAATTTCAAACATGGTTGTTGAAAAACCTGATTTCTGTATGATTCTTTGAAGTTGCCACTAAGCTACCCACCTTGATTCTTTGAGATTCCATGAAGATTTTAGAGAGGAACCACCTTTCTTGTTGCTGCACTACTCTGATTAACATCACCTTATTAAGTGGGGAATCCATCTCCCATACTGCTTGTTTCCCAAATAATTTGAAATCAATGGGACTAAAAACTATCCCAGGGTCCCATTGCGTGCATTGCACTCCAACAATTAAGAGTACTCTCCAACCCATACCATTTGGAAAGAGAATTCATGGATCCCATTTTCTTGTATGCATTCTTCCAAACATCATGAGTGCATAATATATATCATCAAAGTATATAACAACATAATAATAATGTACATCAAGGAGGTGCCTCACCAAGAAATCATGAAAGTGCTTATACCTCCGAGTGAGTAGAATACCATTTGCCAAGTACATACATGCTTCAAGTGACCAATCAAATCTTCTCTAATGACATAGGTGAGTATCACATGTCCTATAGTTCTGCTCCAAAAGGAATTGATATGCATCAAAATATTCAGCCATGTATTCTTTCATCCAAGAAGTGAATGAAGAATCTCCACTCAAATCTGAACCAAATAGTGGGCAACAAAAACAAGGAGACTTCAAATGACTCAAAGAAGTCTTACCCATACATCCATGAATGAGTGAATCATAAAGATATAACAATGTATGTGGCTGGTAACAATAATTTTCTGCTATCATAAGTCTATTCACCCTAGTGTTGGATGAAATTCCTCCAACATCAAATGAACCAAGTGTTGAGCAATAAAAACCATCAGTCTTCAAGTGACTCAAATGCATATCATAGGTGCATCCATGTAGATGTGCATCATCAGAAAGTAACAAGGAACACTGCTGCAAATCTGAATAAGAATGTGCTCCAAATGATATGCAATGTGCATCAATATAATCATCCATGTGTTCTTTCATCCAATAAGTGAATGGAGAACCTCTACCAAAATCTGAACAAAATAAGGAGCAAGGAAAACATGAAGATTTCAAGTGGCTCAAAGAAGTCTCATCAATACACTCATGAATATGTATATCATCATGTAACATCAGAGGATGTTTCTACCAATAATAATTTTCTTCAATCATATAAATCTTCACCCAAGTCTGGGATGAAGTTCCTCCAACTTCAAATAGACTAGGAAAGGAGCAAGGAAAATCATGAGTCTCCAAGTGACTCAAGTGAACATCGTAGGTTCACCCATGTAGATGTGTATAATCATAATGTAAACAAGGATGCTGTTGCAAATGTAAATAATATGGTGCTCTAATAATTCCATCATCTAAAGGAT
>LPNX011126702.1:0-96771 GCA_001517045.1 Pseudotsuga menziesii | reverse complement strand
ATTTGAAATTTGTGATTTAGGGCTCTTTTAGGTAGGCAATTTAATCTAACCAAAAATAAATAAAAAAGAAAATTAATTTTGTGCTTTCAGAATCCCTACAAGAATTCAGGAGAAAGCAAAAACCATGACCCTCTTGCGTGTGCATGGCCAAGCACTAAACACTTTAATGTAGTGATGATTGTTGGGAAAAGACAGGGATTTGGAGAATTTAAATTTAACCAATATGATATATCATATAATCACCGCCTAGATCAAGGTGACACAGGTCCAAATTCGACATATTGATCTTACATGCTCTGTGAAATTTGAGTTATAAAATGACTCCATGTGAAATGAATTAGAGTCTAAGACCACCAAAACCAAATGAACATCAAGGACTGAAATAGGTCCATTTGAGGGTCTGAGACATAAGAAAATAGATCTGACTCCTTTAAATAAGTAATGTAGAGAGAGTGTGTGGGAAACAAAATCCAATAGAGAAAAGTTAAAAACTTCAATGAGGTTAAGAAAGTGTATAAGTGTTGTTTACAGTAAGTTAATTGTTTTCAATCTGATTTTACAACCATCACATTCTTTCATGCGTCCATAGAGCACAATAAGGAAGTTGATTCCCTTTCCAAAGCTGATCTTACACTGGAAGCTAGAACTTGGAAAGTGCTAGAATCAAGGGATGGACAAGTTTTGGAATCTGTTCGATCTTTCCATGTCCAAACAGATTACTGGTTTCCTCTTCATGGTGATAACATTCTCTTTGGGCTGGGGGATGGGCAATAAGTCGCTTCAGATATTTCATGTACTTTTGTATCATGATGCCTATAAATGGGACTATGTGCTATGTTGGAGATCCCTCTATGTATCTCGTTTAAAACTGGTGACAACTCATTACAGCTTTAATGCTAGTTGATTAGGCTTATTTTGAGATTTGGAGATCACGCTTTAGAAGTGCTCCAGCAAGACTTTCTTTATGGAACATTTAGGCTTTGATAATTGGAGACCATTTTTTAAATGGTTGCAAAATGTCGTATGCATGTACAGAATGTAATTTCTCCTCTTGTGAATGGAATTTATGATTTTTTCCAAGTACAAAAAAGTGTACAAGTGTTGTGCTCAAATTGAAATTGAAAAATAGATAGAGAACTTACAGAATCCTGAATCTCATCCTTGACTATATAAAATGGATCTTGAGCTGCAGACATTTTGCCACAGCCACAGCTTCAACAGCAACAACGATCAGCAATTATTCTTTTCCTTTTTTCTTCTTTTCAATATTAACTTTGTGACTAAATGTATGTCTTCCTTTGTGTAGCTCCTGAAACACATGAAACTTGTCAAAATTCCTTTATTAAAATTACGTATTCCACAGTTTTCAAGCATTCACAAATTTAGTAATAATGGAAATGAAATAAAGAGACTAAGAATTAGTAAATAAAATTTATGTTAATGTATTCATTAATACAAGGAAGGATTTCCCAAAAAAGACAATCCATTTCTCTGACCTAACATCATCAAACTTGCAAAAAAAATTAAATTCTTAGAAAAAATTGATGCAGAAGCACAGATCTGACAGTACAATAGTCTCTTCAAGCAGAAATTTTGTTACTAAAGAAATATTATGAAGCCGGAGCCCCTCATCTCTTCCCATGCTCGGGTTCAAACTAGCCACCATTCTGTGCAATGAAAGGAGGTATACTGCTAGTAGGCCCGCTAAAGCCAATGGGAAACAAATTCATGTGGGCCAGTGATGGATTTTTCGGACCTGCATTTAATCGCCAAAGATGGACATGGATTTAAACAAGAACCAATGGGATGAAAATGATGCCTATTGGAGAACAGTTACTGATACCACAAAAAAGAGTTAGAATGATAATCAAAGGCAAGCCAACCCCAGTTCATCAAGAAGCTGGAAAATACAACCAAGCTGAGCATACAATTCACTGGGCCAAAGAGGAAAGCTTTGCAGTTTGTGGATCATTTCCTGTTTGGAAACTTTATGGGGGCATGGCCAAACCTCAAAACTTCTCGAGTCTAGGATCCAAATCCATTGTGCCTCCCAGATGAAACGTAGTTCAAAGTTACTCTTGTGATAAGGGTTTCTTTGTCTTTCACTTTCAACTCAAGGAAGATCATGATTTAATCTCCCACTGTGGTCTGTGGTTTCTGGGCACTGACAGGTTGTATCTCAAATTTCAATCGTTGGTCTATGGATATTGATCCAGAGGAAGAGATTCTGTCCTCTGTCCTAGTGTGGATAAGACTACCTCCTCTGCATAAAACAGATTAAAATGGCCAAGAAACTCTGCATAAAAAAATGTCACAAAGCAGAGGTGCGGAAAGCAGTAGGGACAGTCTATTCTTTTAAATGCATAGATAGATACACCCACAAATACATAGATTTCACAAACTTCCAGGAGAGGTATGTTCCTTTTTTGTGTGTGAGGGAGATGCCTAACCTTAATGATATCCATTGACATTAGGTTTTTCTTTCAATAATCCCTGCAATACAATAAATTCGTTCCTTTCAGATCAAGTCAGGATCTATGTAATCCCATCTCACAGTGGGCAAGAAGAGATGAACCCACGTCCTAAAACCCAAAACCCAAGTACAAAATCACAAAAACCCTCAAAACCCTGATATCTTATTACACAAAACAAGAGGAACCAACATACCCAAAAAGGCCATGGGCCAAAGATGCAAGGAAAAGGGTTATATTCTGGTCAGATAAGTGCCAAAAGCTAAAGAGGCAGTGCCAATAAGATCCGGCCGAGTCGCAATCCACAGAGCTGCCTTGAAACAAAAATATATATGGAGAAAAATATATATATATTTTATATATCCTGGCTGCCTTTTGCGTTGCTTTGCTTGCCTGCAGTGCAAATCACTTGTAGGATGAAACAGGCACAAAATGAAGTAGAATCCAAACAAATAAGCAATGGAAAGATGGCCTTCCCTACATCCCCGTTAGCATTACATGTGACCATTTCCTAGCATTTCATGTCATGTCCACATTTTAGAGTTGCGGTGTTCTTGTCCACTATTAATTTTCTATTTTCAAATCTCATCCATCTTCCCACACATTTGTGCTACTTAGTAGTGGTAGTTATCCATCTTATAATTTTAGGACTAAATCTCATCAAATCTAGCGGTTATGAACAATTTCCAGTTTCTAAATTATTTGAAGGTGGATTATATAGATTATTATGTATATCTAAATAAAAAGTTTTTATGTGATTATCTTAAATATAAAAATATGTTAAACAATTTGATTTTTTTTTGAGTTTTTGTTGAGTTATTTTGTAGAAATAAGTTTAGATTAATAAAAAAATATTTTTTGGCAAAGACTATCCATCTCCACAGTAGAGATGTGCAGTCAAAAGGTATATCTTTGTGTTTCACATCAGCCTACAGATTACTTTTCCTCTCTTATCATGATGGTTCAAATTTGATTGGGCATTTGAATCCTGATGCGACATCTATTAGCAAAGTATCAAGTGTTCTTGAGGGTGATCAAGATGGTCAATTAAATTCAATGTTTTTTGTAGTCACCCTAAGAGGATCATAGTTCCATATTACATCTTTCTTGAAGTCCTAGGAGCTTAAAATATTTTTATCCTTCCTATTATTTAAGGCATAAAAATCAAAACTGAATTGGACACCTTCCTGATGTATTCTAGGACGAAGATTCATGCTCATGATTTGTGAATATAATCATGTGTATGGACCTTGTTAAGGTCAGATTATCTCATATTTTGCTACAAGTTAAGGGTTGTGAGGATAGTTTATAACAATAAAAGTACTATTTGAGGTGATATATCCTTAGGGATCAATATTACATTGTATTTAAGCTAAGTTATGCTCTCAATCCCAAATTAGTTACTACACATTTAGTATTAGGGTACACATATGACCCTAATATGAACCAGATATATGATACTAAGCCCCATATTAGACAAATAAGGTGATAGGGAACATATCGTCATCATCATAATCATCATCAATCTTGACTTAGTGAACAATGAAGGGAATTTGACACTTTACAAAATGATAAGCAACACTTTCTAAAATTGTATAAATATGCCACCATAATTGTATTGATAAAGGAATTTAGACTAGAGACCTTGTATCAAATGTATTATAATGAGACCACGATAACATATTTAGTGGATATACATGGTATCTTCATGGAAAACACTATTAGTAACGTAAAATTGGACAATTGGACTAGTCATAGATTACCATATGACAAGTTGGGCCTATTATTTACAAAGGATGGAAATGAAGCAAATTAAACTTTGCATGACTTGAAGATCCCCATGCTAAAATAAAAAATGATGTAAAAGTCAACATACCAGAATTGCAGTTCATACTAAATAAGAAAAAGATATATATCCAATCAAAAGGAAAAGAGAAGGGGAAAAACCATACTTGCCAACAAACATGATATGACCCTATTTGATGAAGATGAAGATGACCATGAAAATTGAAATTAAATGTTTATATTTCTCGACAACCCCTTGAAGGAGAGAAAAGGCGTCGTCGCTTAAGCGACGCTTATGAGACTATCCGTCGCTTAAGCGACGCTTATGAGACTAGCCGTCGCTTAAGTGACGCTTATGGCCACATTTACAAAAAAAAAATTATCTTTGTGATTTTTGGTAAGTTTAAAAAAGAAATCCACGTGCCGTCGGATTTTTCCATCAGATTTTGGATCGAAATGTAGTAGTGAGACATCAAAACTAGTTAAGGTCAAAATTGGGGAAAAAGTGAAATAATTGGTCATTTAAAAAAATTTCAAAAAGGGACATTACAATGCTATCAGAGCATGATCTTGGCACCTGATGTGGTCTGATATTTATGAGTACAATAATTCAGTGACCACCATTATATATTGAAACCAAAAGTTCTTTTGTTGAAGAGGAAACAATGACTAGGGATAAAAGAGGAACCTCATATGATGGTGAGGAGCTAATAAAAAGCATCGAACCTATCTTTGAAGACATGACCAATAATATTATGAAAGGATTTGAATTGTTGGCTATACAAAGTTGGAGAACATATATTGAATTTAAGAAAACCAAGGAGAAAAATGCATCAGCTTGTTTGAAGGAGAAAAAGGATGAGACCCATGAACCACCTAGTTCTAAAATCGGTGGAGTAGAAGAAGTAGTACATGAAGATGATCAAAATTCACTCCCAACTGAATTTGAAAAATATGAAGAGACATCACATGAGTGTAAAGAAGTTTTTATTGAAAATACTGAAGATAATTTTGAGACACATGCTACCTTGGAAATGAAAGAGACCCATGAACCACCTAGTTCTAAAATAGGTGGAGTAGAAGAAGTAGTACATGAAGATGATCAAAATTCACTCCCAACTAAATCTGAAAAATATGAAGAGATATCACATGAGTGTAAAGACGTTTTTATTGAAAATACTGAAGATAATTTTGAGACACATGCTACCTTGGAAATGAAACAAAGAGCATCTACTGATGGATGCTTGAACTATGAAGGAGTACCTACTTATGGGTGCTCACAAATATATGGTGGTGACATAGAGATCAGATTTCAAAATGTTTCTACAAGCCAAAATTCCATTAAACATGAAAATGAATACCTTGCAGAAGTTGAAGAAGAAACAATATCGACTTCCCCATCACCACTTGAGCTTCATGAAGTTGGTCCAAGCAAGAATGAAGAGGATGAGGAGGTTCATTTGAAAGAGCCTCGTTTTCTTGAAGGGTCCTTAAAGATGAATGAAAAGAAGATCCAAGAGACCCTTAGAATACTCCATGACACTCAAGCATTGGTATCAAATTCTTTTTGGAGAGCTACTTTCTTGGAGGAGCCACCATTCCTTGAAGACATGGAGAAGATTCAAAGAGCAATGTGCAACATTAAAGGTAATTTCATGTCTTTGATTTTTTATAGAAAGAATGTCATTGAGCTTAGTGAATGGTTACATGAATCCTACTTGAATAATAATGAAGTTATTCATAAGATCACAATTCAAAATGAGCAACTTCTTGAAAATTTGCAAGACACGTGTTTTTCCTCCTATGTTTCAGATTGTCAAATGATAGATTGTTTGGAGGATTCTCATGACATGGTGGACCATGAGAAATTTGGAAATTTGAATGTACTTGATGTGTTTGAATATGAACTTGAAGAGATCCAAACACTTGATGTGGTGGAAGAGGAACTTGAATTGTCCCTTGATGAAGGTTATGCAAATTTTAAAGAAGAGCATGATTCCTCTACATTGGAACCAATATCTGACAAAGGCTTCATACTTTTTAAGGAGCTGCATGATCCTACCCATATGAAACTTCTGAACTTTCTAATCATTTGGGTGTTTTAGTTCATTCTCCTACATCCTACAATTCCATTTTTTGCAGCATTAGTCTCAATGAAGTATGGGTGAAAGGGTTCTTTTTGATAATGCCGCATGAGGAGTATGGAACTCCTAGATTTAATTTTTATGATGAAATGGTTGGAGCACACTCTTATTCAAATTTGCAGCAGCATCCTTTGTTACTTTATGATGATGCACATCTACTTGGATGCACCTATGATATGCATTTGAGTCACTTGAAGACTCATGGTTTTTATTGCTCAACACTTGGTTCGTTTGTTGTTGGAGGAACTTCATCCAACACTAGGGTGAATAGATTTATGATAGGAGAATATATTTGTTACCAGCCACATAAATTGTTATATCTTTATGATTCACTCATTCATGGGTGTATGGGTAATATTTATTTGAGTCAATTGAAGTCTTCTTGTTTCTGCTTCTCACTATTTGGTTCAAATTTGAGTGGAGATTCGTCATTCACTTCTAGGATGAAAGAATACATGGCTTAATATTTTGATGCATATCACTTCTTTTTGGAGCATAATTATAGGACATGGGATACTCACCTATGTCATTGGAGCATATTTGATTGGTCACTTGAAGCATGTATGTCCTTGGAAAATGGTAGTCTACTCACTAGGAGGTATAAGCACTTTCATGATTTCTTGGTGAGGCACCTCCTTGATGTACATTCTTATTATGATGTTATATACTTTGATGATATATTATGCACTCATGATACTTGGAAGAATGCATACAAGAAAATGGGATCCAAGAATTCTCTTTCCTAATTGTATGAGTTGGAGAGCACTCTTAATTGTTGGAGTGCAATGCAAGCAATGGGACCCCGGGATAGTTTTTAGTCCCATTGATTCCAAATTATTCGGGAAACAAGCAGTATGGGAGATGGATTCCCCACTTAATAAGTTGATGTTAATCAGAGTAGTGCAGCATCAAGCATGGTGGTTCCTCTCTGAAATCTTCATGGAATCTCAAAGACTCAAGGTGGGCAGCTCAGTGGCAACTTCAAAGAATCATACAGAAAGTAGGTTCTTCAACAACCATGTTTGAAATTGCTTGAGGACAAGCAATATTGGGAAGGGAGGATTTGTAATGTCCCAAATTTTGCATTGGGTCATGTTGCAGCTGCAACGTTTTCCCAAATTTCTAAAAAAATTTGGACCCTCCTCGTTGATTTTGTTGAAGACCGTTTTGTTTCCACTCTGCTACATGTTTGGATTGTTTGAGGCCAGCTGTTTTCTTGCTTTTCGGGGAATTGTTTGTGTCTGCAAATGCTTTGGACTATGGAACTTAGCAAGTTTCATGTTGTTTTATCATTGTCGAAGTTTGGTCGAGGTTTGAAATGGAATTTTAGTCGTCGCTATTTCGGAGGACAAATAGATATTGGACCAATAATTAGTTGTCTCTTTCGCCGATCGCGCGGTTTTATTGTTTCAAATTTTTTGCTTTGTGATGTTTTTTGGAATGTTTTGACTTTGATTGGAAGCTGTGGGATGATTTTGTTCTGCTATTGTGGCTCCGGAGTAGACTAACTATCCACCACACTGCTTTTATTTCGCCGATGTTTTGTTCTATTTTTCTCCGATGTTGATTAGTTTGCGGAAATTTTAGACCGTATAACTTCCGTCGTTGCAGCTATGTAACGTACTAACCGTCCAATGCTGTAGTATATCTGATCTCCGAAGTTTAGCCACCCTCTTCTAATTTTTATCTCGCTGACATTTGGTTTGTGCTCCGGAACCCCTAGACCATGGGTCACCCGCCGTTGCAGCGTTCCAGTGAACTAACCGACCGATGTTAAGTGTTCTGATTCGCTGATGGGGATTTTTATATGCCCATTTCCTAATCGTTTTCTCCCCATTGTTATGAACTTGTAACTGGTTCCATGAATGGAGATTGTGCTTTGTTTTTATCAAGTTGAGATTTTCACGTTAAAAATGCAGTCCCAGTTTTACTTTTAACGCTGGTTTGATTGGTAGTTTGGTTTATCTATGTTGAAGGTAGTCCAGATGAATGATGATATGTTCATCTGATTGCAGGAAAACCTAGGATATTTTCTATATTCGATTGATGACTACTGCTACAAAAGGGAAAATTGGCTAAAGAAAGGAAAAGCTGAAGCATAAAGAAGAAAACGAAAGTCTGAGGCAGACAGGATATCAAAACGACCATTGAACTACAAAGCATAATCATTGAGAGCAAAGGCTCAGGCTTGGGCACTTCATCAGTTACCAAGCCGGTCCCGTTCTCATGAAAGTGTTTATCTGAAACGTAACGTCTGAATCATGAGCAGACACAAAATGACAAAACTATGAGATTAAAACGGTTGGGGGGCAACTCAAAGGTTTTGGGGCTAGTTTTGTATAAATATACGAAAGTTAGAGGAAACAAGGGGCTTTTCCCCAGTGAGACCTGTGAAAAACTTGTTGTAAGAGGAACTATTTCATTTTGCAATAATATAATTACAATTTTGCCTGTTGGAGAAAGTGTTGTGTGGAATGTTCAAATGTGATGAAATGAACAATGTTGAAGGGGAACTATTTCATTTTTAGCTGTGTTTCATTAACTGTGAGATCATTCTAACTTTCTGAATCTATGTTCTTGTATGAATGTTCTCTGGTTTATTTTATGATAATTTCCACTACAAGTAATGAATGTTTTAACAAACAACGAGTTATCTTGTTGTGCAGATATCTATTCATGTTTATGTGTTTTTATTCTAAGAACAGCTATCTGTGATTTATCTCAACATATGAGCAGTAATACATTACTCGTTATTTGATAATCTTGCTCTCTAGGGACAGCTCAGTTAGTCTTGTTTTTTTTGTTGTGTGTGATTTAGATGCGAGAGAGTTTAAGACGAGAGGTAAGAACCTGCGCATCACATTATGACCATTCCTCGTATTCTTTATCCATTTGCATGTTATATAGGCACTTGCATGTCATATTTAAAGTTAAAAAATACAAAAATATACAAGGTGGACCGGGTCGTAACCGTTAAAACTCTTTATTTTTGTTACCTGACCTACAGTAGCTGGACCGCAAACCGGACGGATTCCCCATACCAAACAATCATGGGCTAGTTGGGAACATTGACTGGGGAGAATCCCTTGCTGTTGTTGCCTGCGATTTTCCAGGCCTCAATAGTTTCTGGCACTAGAAAGAGGGCCACCAATGCATGGTTGGCCGGGGAAATCCATTTCCTCAAAGTTACTCCACCAGTGATAGTTTGGAAAGCATTTTATTTCCTGATCCGAATATTGAAGAGAATAGAGAAAAATTGTTTTCTGTGGACAACCAAGTAGTCAATTATCTGAGAAGACATACACTGGACTATGTAAAGAGTATTAGAGGGTTACCCACTATCCCTGATTTACCCCAAAGAGAATACAAGAAGAAAGACCGTTCTATTTTGGAAGATTCAGTGTTGATCGAAGATTTGGAAGAATTAGTAGAAGTAGCATTACAGGAAGTTGTTCAGCCTTTGAATCAAATAGGCCCAAACAAACCTTATTGTTCTCCTATGCATACTCATGTTTCGTCACCACCTCAATCTCCACCTAGACTCATGGCAGGCGTAAATGTGAATCAGCCACCTAACCAACCAAATCCACCACCTGCTTGGAAAGCCAGATCACCTCTAAACTTAGCACCTTCGTTGCATGACTTACCTCAAGATTTTGAGAAGATGCTGCCCAAGTTTGACCCAAATGAGAAGATTTTAGAAGATGACCATTTGCAAAGTTTCTACTTGGCCATAGAAGGGTTAAAGGCTAGAGAACACGAAGACGTAGTCTATAGACTTTTTCCACATACCCTTAAAGGAGCAACAACTTCATGGTATTTTGGTCTGCCTACTAATTCAATCCCATATTGGGATACCTTTGAAAGGATATTTAGAAGCAAATATGCAACCCAAAAAACTCATGTGGCTCTCATGAAAGGACTGTGCGCTTTAAAGAAAGAAAGAAAAGAAAAGGTGCATAGTTTTACCCAAAGATTTGCAACTTATCTTAAGAATTTTTCTAAAATTGATAAGCCCTCGGATAAAGTTCTGATTGAGTATTATACTTCAGCTCTAGGGCCCGAGTTGGCCATGTTTTCCAAAATGAAAGCCAAACCTATGCTAGCAGAGACTTGTGAAGAAGTGGAGAGAGTAGAGGCTGAAAAGGAAAGCATCAAAGATTATCCTGAGCAGTCAGGGGGAAAAAATGTTGGGAAGAAAGCTTTTTTATTTACTAAGCCTAAGGAGGAACAATCACATGATTTCAAAGGAATGGAAAATATGATGCAGAATCTCTCTAATAGAATAATAGACTTGGAAAAGGAAAAAGAAGCCCAAAAGTTCTATAAGCCTTATTACAAGAAAAAGGAGGATAACAACCAATCCCAACCCCCTCTGCACAGTCCTGCATTGATGAACTTAATAGAGGTAGGGATGGATAACTTTTTCACTTTCCACCAACAACCCCATTCTGAAAAAAATTGTCCTCAATAGATAAATTCAATGACGTTGGTAATGAATCAGCTGTTGGACTCCAAATTAAATAACGATAATGATGAAGAGGGAAAAGATAACAATAAATTAACAGAAAAACAAGAGGATGATTCCATGGTTTTATGGGACTGTGTATCGTTGTTTGATATCGAAGAAGAAAAGGATCCGAGACATGAAGATATCTCAGAAACGAATGTGACAACGAGAATCCAAGGGTTGACTAAAGATAACAGTCTTATACTCCCGAAGATTAAGAGACTTCAAAAGAATGTAAAGAAATTTCAAAAAAACACCTCAGCTAATAAAATTCCGGAATTTACCATTACCAGTCAAAATCCGAAGTAGATCAACATGGCTACTTAGCCCATCGAACAGAAGATCAATAATGTGAAAACGAATCTCACAGAACATAAGATGGATTATGACATCATGGAGGATATCAAAAAGGTAAAGGAAAATATTTCGTTATTTGAGATGTGTTATGTGCCACAGCAGAAAGAAAAGTTATTGAGAGCACTTGAGATACCAGAGGAGAAGCTTCCCACCGACAATCAGCCCCAAGAAGAAGAAATTGGTGAAGCAAGTGTGGGAGGTAAGCCTAAATGCAAGACTCCACCTTTTCTCCTTACTTTTGAAATTTTCAACCACAACGTGCACAACTGTCTAGTAGAATTAGGGGCATCAGTAAATGTTATGTCACTGTCCATTTGCAAGAAGATAAATAGAGAGCCTAAATCATCTACCTGGCAGGTTATTCAGTTAGACAGAACAAATGTGAAGGTAATTGGGGAATTGGAGGGCGTTTTGATTCAGTTGTCTTCAAATGAAAAGGTATGTCAATTCATTGATATTGTAGTAGCATACATACCTGAAGCTTATGGACTTGTTTTGAGTAGGGATTGGTCAGCAAAGATGAATGGATATTTTGCATCAGATTGGTCACACCTATGGTTACCTTATAAAGGAAGTCTAAATCAAATTAAAGTTTTAAGAGAACCCCACATGAAACACAATGTCACTCAGTTAGAAGGTAAGAATGAACCTGTGAATTCTGTTTTGGGGAATCACTTCATCGAGCTAGAACCGGGAAACTATCAAGCGGAAGAAGCCAACGATACATCAAATACTCATCCTGATCTCCTTCAGTTTTCATAGGCTAATGAAATTGATTGTAAAATAATAGACTTAGTTGTAGATGTAGATGTTGATTCATGTACAGTAGTAGTAGATACTTTTTGGACACTTTTTTTTAACGGGGTCTAAGACTTTGGAAGGATCAGGAGCCAGCTGTGTCCTGATTGATCCAAAGAAAAATAAACATTTTCTTTCATGTCGATTAGAATTTGAATGTACAAATAACACGGCCGAGTACGAATCATTAGTTCAAGGACTAAGGGAAGCAATTGAATTAAAAGTAGAAAATATGAAAGTGTATGGGGATTCTGAAATAATTGTAAAACAGATTCGAAATCAGATAAATTGCATTTCACCTCATTTAAAAGCTTATCAGAATGAAGTGTGGGATTTGCTTAAAAGTTTCTATGCATTTAATATTGTATCGATTCATAGACTAAAAAATGCAGCAGCTGATTTGTTAGCTACCTCAGCTGCAAGGATTGTACCCTCTAATAACAAGTGTTCTATTGAATTACTTTTCAAGCCTTCGGTTCCGGACATGATTACCAATTTACGAGTTTTTGATGATGATCAGTAGATTCTGAAATGTTTGAAAAATGATGATATTTTCAAAGGGGCAATTGTTGATGATGAAGAGCATCAAGCTGAGCTAATATTTGACAATTTTATTCCTAAAGGAGTCAGGAATTTAGAGCAAATGTTTGATCTAAACAACAAATTCAGAAGACCAACAAATGTCAAGACTCATAGCTCGTCTTTACAATTCGAGCTGATAAATTTAGGAACTCAAGTTGAGCCCAAATATGTGAATTTGGGAAAGTGTTGTTCTCTAGGTGAAAGAAATAAGTTCATCATTCTGTTCAAACAATACAAAGATGTTTTTACCCGGACATATGAATATATGAAGACATATGACACCAATATTATTCAGCATGTTATCCCTATCATATCTGGAGTCAAGCCTTATCAACAGCCTTTGAGGAAAATGCATCCAAAACTGTAGCCTCTAATTCAAAATGAATTAAAGAAATTATTGGATGCTAAAATTATCTTCAAAGTTAGACACTCAAAATGGGTTTCAAATCTGGTACCAGTAAGAAAGAAATCTGGAGAAAATAGACTATGTGTGGATTTCAAAAACTTAAACCGCGCTCCAGGTAAAGACAATTATCCAGTCCCACCCATGGAACAAATATTGAAAATGGTTTCGGGTTCTAATTTATTTTCTTTATTAGATGGATTCTCTGGCTACAATCAAGTGTTAGTAGCTAAAGAAGATAGACTGAAAACTACATTCAAAACAAGATGGGGGACTTTTGCTTACAGAAGGATGCCCTTTGGACTCATAAACGGTGGAGCTACTTTCCAGAGGGCTATGGACATAGTTTCCTGCGGTCTGATTGGATGCAGTGTTGTAGTATACCTTGATGACATCACAATATTTTCAAAGAAGAGAGACGAACACGCTTTTCATCTAAAACAGATTTTTGAGCATTGCCGAAAATATGGTATCTCGTTGAACCCCAAAAAGTGTGTGTTTGTCGTTACAGAAGGAAAGCTACTGGGTCATGTGGTTTCTAAGAAGGGGATCTACATAGATCCAGAGAGAAACAAAGCTATCGAACAAATTCCCTTACCCCATAATAAGAAAGGCATGCAATCATTTATGGGGACAATAAATTTCGTGCGAAGGTTTGTGCCGGATTTCGCTCAAATTGTTAAACATTTGCAGTAGATGGTGAAACAAAGTATATAATTCAAGTGGACTGATGTAGAGAATAATGCATTTAGTAAAATAAAGACATCTGTTGCGCATGCACCCTCCCTCAAAAGTCCGGATTTTGAGAAAGATTTTATTTTGTACACTTTTGCATCTGACAATTCACTAGCAGCAGTGCTTACACAGAAGGAAGATGGGGGAGATGAGTTCCCCATATCATTTATGAGCACTGGTCTGCAGGGGGGCGAATTGAATTACCCAGCTGTGGATAAACAAGCTTACGCAGTCTTTAAAGTGGTAAAACAATTCAAGCTGTATATACTTAAGAACTAGACAAAGGTAATAGTTCCACACCTAGCTGTGAGGTCTCTTTTCGTACAAAAGGAATTAGGAGAAAGAAGAGGCAACTAGGTAACAGCTTTACAGGAGTATGACCTCGAATTCAAGCCATCCTCCATAGTTAAAGGGAAAGGATTGTACAAATTAATGACTAAAAGTAAAGACAATGAAGAAAATAACTGGAAAAATAAAGCTGAGTTACATTTGATGGATGTATGTCCTCTTTTCACATCTCCAGACTCCTGGTATCGAGACCTTGTGCATTACCTTCAAGAGGGACTGTTACCAGAACATTGGAATTCCAAGCAAAGAAGAGCACTGTGTCTCAAATCAGCTTCATATCAGATCGTTGAAGGAAAATTGTTCAGGAAAAATTATGATGGAGCTCTTCTTAGGTGCTTAGAGAAAGAAGATGTGAAGAAGGTCATGATAGAGTTACATGATGGGCCTACTGGAGGGCATTTTTCTGGAGATACGACAGCCCATAAAATCCTAAGAGCCAGATACTATTGGCCCACACTGGTCAAGGATGCACATGCCCATGTCAGAAAGTGCGATATCTGCCAAAGGTGTGGAGGAAGGCAAGCTAAAGCAGCAGGACCATTAAAGCCTGTGGTGATAATAGAACTGTTTGAGCAATGGGGAATTGATATCATTGGAGAGATAAAACCAAATTCTTCCTTGAAACACAAGTATATTTTGACGGCAACCAATTACTTCACTCGATGGGTCGAAACCATTCCGTTGTGTAAAGTGAATGAAGATGCGGTCATGGGCTTCTTGCAAGATCATATTATGACCAGGTTTGGGGTTCCAATTTCTCTAATTTTCGATAATGCTACTTATTTTTTCTCTATTAGATTAACTGTATTTGCCCATGAAAAAGGGATTAAGTTGCATTATTCTGCAAATTATTATCCACAAGGAAATGGTTTGGCAGAATCTACAAACAAGAATCTGATTAGAATCTTAAAAAAGACTGTGATAGAAAACCAGAGAAATTGGCATGCAACATTACCAAATGCTCTTTGGGCTGATAGGGTCACACCCAAGACTTCCTTAGGTGTGTCACCATATACCCTTGTTTATGGAAAAGAGGCCATTTTTCCTCCCAATATTATGCTACCCTCTTCCATAATAGCTCAGGAGTTAAGAGGCTCAGATAATGAAGTCTTGCAAATAAGAATCCATAATCTTTTGAAGGTGGAGGAGTCTAGATCCAAAGCCAGAGAATGTTTTAAGCAACAACAGGAGGTAGTGAAAAGGTGGTTTGATAAGCACAAAGCTGGAACAAAAGAATTTGAAGTGGGAGACTTGGTTCTTAAGTGGCATCACCCGCATGATGAGAAGGGAAAGAACACGAAGTTTCAACATTTATGGGTAGGCCCTTTCCAGATTGCAGCAAAAATCGGCCCCTCAACCTATAAATTGCAATATTTACAGGGATGGGAGGAGAACTTACCAGTAAATGGTTTAGTTCTTAAACCTTATTTTTCTTGATTTTTTGTTTTTATTTTTGTTTTGTACATAAATAAATTGATTTGTTTTTTACTTATTTTATTCCGGTTTTGTTTTTAGTTTAGATTTCTTTTGTTTTCAATAAAAGAGGCAAACTTTTGGTTGCATGGAAAGCATCAACGTTCTGGATTAATTAAGATCTTTGGGTATTAGATTGTATCTTATTGTTTGAATCTAATGAAATTTCTTCTAGTAAGTGGTTTTCCTAAATGGTTATGAACACATTGAAGTCTGACGTAATCCCTGTAAAATAACTCAGGATCAAAAGGTCTGGAATACTATCTCGAGGCTCCATCCATTCCGCATCTAAAAATGTCCTAGTGGGTGGCAGCAAAAGACCCATGGAAAGGAAGCAAGGTAAATAGTATATTATATATAAATGATCCCATGCCTAAAAAAATAAAAAATAAAAAATTGAAAGCTAAAAGGATGATAAGAGTCAAAACTCCTCAGAAAGCAATATTTATCAAAACAAAGTACTGAATCATATGAGTACTGATTGCCAAAAGTTCTTCTCCATCTGTGAGCTAAAAATTAAATGCATCTCTCACACAAAAGGACACTATGGATAGAAGAGCCTGAATAAAATTCAGAAAGAAAGGCATGAGGAGGACTCAAAAGGACAAAAGGTCCGCAAACACACAAAAGTGCCAAATTACATGGGAATGGGGAACAAATGAATATTTATGTTTACCATGTGTTACAATCCTGTGGTGTCTAAGCTGGAAGCTACCCAAGGACAGGGGTAAAATGAAACTCATCTACTTAGCCTCAAAAGAGTTATCTTGACTTTGAGATTTTGGGTCCCATTTTCCTAAAATTGGACTATCATCAATGATTAAAAGTACATATATTTTCTATTATGGAAATCCAGACATCTAGCAGGATTCAACATGTCGGTTTTATTGCTAAACAGTCTGTTACTTAAGGAAGAGTTTGTCCAGAGACTTGGGTTCACCAGTTAGCCACCAATTGTTGCAGCTGCAACGTTTTCCCAAATTTCTAAAAAAATTTGGACCCTCTTGTTGATTTTGTTGAAGACTGTTTTGTTTCCACTCTGCTACACATTTGGATTGTTTGAGGGTAGCTGTTTTCTTGCTTTTTGGGAAATTGTTTGTGTCTACAAATGCTTTGGACTGTGGAACTTAGCAATTTTCATGTTGTTTTATCGTTGTCGAAGTTTGGTCAAGGTTTGAAATGGAATTTTAGTCGCCGCTATTTCAGAGGAAAAATAGAGATTGGACCGATAATTAGTTGTCTCTTTCGTCGATCGTGCGGTTTTATTGTTTCAAATTTTCTGCTTTGTGATGTTTTTCGGAATGTTTTGACTTTGATCGGAAGCCGTGGGCTGATTGTGTTCCACCGTTGTGGCTCTAGAATAGACTAACTGTCTTCCACATTGCTTTTATTTTGCTGATGTTTTGTTCTATTTTTCTTCGATGTTGATTAGTCTGTGGAAATTTTAGACCGTATAACTTCCGTCATTGTGGCTATGTAGCGTACTAACCGTCCGATGCTACAGTAGATCTGATCTCTTATGTTTAGCTGCCCTCTTCTAATGTTTATCTCGCCAATGTTTGGTTTGTGCTTCAGAACCCCTAGAACATGGGTCACCCGCAATTACAGCGTTCCAGTGAACTAACCGACCGATGTCAAGTGTTCCGATTCGTCAATGGGGATTTTTATATGCCCATTTCCTGATCATTTTCCCGTTGTTGTTATGAACTTGTAACTGGTTCCATGAATGGAGATTGTGCTTTGTTTTTATCAAGTTGAGATTTTCACGTTAAAAACGTAGTCCCAGTTTTACTTTTAACGCTGGTTTGATTGGTAGTTTGGTTTATGTATGTTGAAGGTAGTCTGAATGAATGATGAATTGTTTGTCTGATTGCAGGAAAACCTAGGATATTTTATATATTCAGTTGATGACTACTGCTGCAAAATGGGAAATTGGCTAAAGAAAGGAAAAGTTGAAGCATAAAGAAGAAAACTAAAGTCTGAGGCAGACAGGATATCAAAAGGACCATCAAACTATGAAGCATAATCGTTGAGAGCAAAGGCTCAGGCTTGGGCAGTTCGTCGGTTACCAAGCCGGTCCCGTTCTCATGAAAGTGTTTATCTGAAACGTAACGTCTGAATCATGAGCAGTCACAAAATGACAAAACTATGAGATTAAAACAGTTGGGGGGCAACTCAAAGGTTTTGGGGCTAGTTTTGTATGAATATACGAAAGTTAGAGGAAACAAGGGGATTTTTCCCAGTGAGACTTGTGAAAAACTTGTTGTAAGAGGAACTATTTCGTTTTGCAATAATATAATTACAATTTTGCCTGTTGGAGAAAGTGTTGTGTGGAATGTTCAAATGTGGTGAAATGAACAATGTTGAAGGGGAACTATTTCATTTTCAGCTGTGTTTCATTAACTGTGAGATCATTCTAACTCTCTGAGCCTATGTTCTTGTATGAATGTTCTTTGGTTTATTTTATGATAATTTCCACTACGAGTAATTAATGTTTTAACAAACGACGAGCTATCTTATTGTGCAGATTTCTATTCATGTTTATGTGTTTTGATTCTAAGAACAGCTATCTATGATTTATCTCAACATATGAGCAGTAATACATTACTCGTTAATTGATAATATTTCTCCCTAGGGACAACTTAGTTAGTCTTGTTTTTTTTGTTGTGTGTGATTTAGATGCGAGAGAGTTTAAGACGAGAGGTAAGAACATGTGCATCACATTGTGACCGATCCTCTTATTCTTTATCCATCTGCATGTTAGATAGGCACTTGCATGTCATATTTAAAGTTAAAAAATACAAAAATATACATGGTGGACCGGGCCACAACCGGTAAAACCCTTTATTTTTGTTACCTAACCTACTGTAGCCGGACCGCAAACCAGACGGATTCCCCATACCAAACAGTCACGGGCTAGTTGGGAATGTTGACTGGGGAGAATCTCTTATTGTTGTTGCCTGCGATTTCCTAGGCCTCAATAGGTCACAATGGCCAAATCACATTTTCCATGTTCATGAAAGTTGTCAAAGGGATGCTAAAAGTCAAATAATTGCCAAGGAGGAAAATCACTAGTTTCCTAGGTTAGGGGTGGAAGCTTTGATATTTGTAAAAAGGGGGATAATAAACGATGTTTAAACATTAGAAGAGGATAAATATTTAATAATGTAGCTTATTAAATAAATACAAGAGAAAAATTAAATGGCTATGGAGAATGGAGACACATGGAGACTATGGGGCCCCCAGTAGCTAGAATCCCTATGTTAAATAGTATCTTTCTCTTGCAAATTCGAATATATGGGAAGCCTAATTTTTTTGGATGGATTATAAGGTTAATATAATTATCCATATACTTCATAGGTCTAATTTGGGATGACTTGTAACTTACATGGGAGAGGGAGTGCCAAATGGGAGTTTCATGGACACTTGACTAGATTCCCCTTACATTTATGACAGCTATGACACCAATGATGGAGATTCTATGACAGTTATGACACAAGTCAGATATGAAGGCTAACATATTGACATGTTAGATATGAAGGCTAACATACTGACATGTCAGGACTGAATACATCATATTAGAGGTTGAATTTGGGAGTTGGAGAAGGCTAAGAGACTCCTACTCAAATTTGGGAGAAGAGGGAAGGTGAAGAGAGAGGCCACATGGCATAGCATGAGTAGCCACACCAATTCGACTTGGATTTGGTTTATGGATGGATTTGGAACCTTAAGAGACCAATAATGTTTATAAAATACAGGGATCATCCGTGAGAAGAATATTTTTCTCATTCGTGAATTGTGAGAGCTAGTGGATGACTAGTTTTCTTGCTTAAGCCAATTTCGAGGGTAAAAGATTCCCATCCTAGTTCGTGTTTGGAAAGGCCACTCAGGTATTTCATGGATATTTAATGGAGTATTATTTGCAGGTGTAAGCTACAGGAAATCATGTGGATTCTTCTATTGCATCACTCTCTCTCAACTATTTCCAGTTTTCACACCATATTCATGCCATTGGAGGGATTGCGCTTTGGGTGATCTATTGATCTTTTTGGGGAAGATTATAATGAAAATTATATTATGTTCTGATGTATATTCTCTATATTTAATGTTCAAAATACTCTTAGGTATAAATACCCAAAATAATTCATATAAAAATGTTGAACAATGAAGAAATAGTGTCATTTCCCCACTATCTTGTTGTGAACCATTGTAATGCTGATGATTTCGAATTGGGAGAGCCTTTCATTGTCCATTTCTAATTGTAATAAGTTCAATATGATATTTTCTTAATTCTCAGAAAGTTTCAATTCGAAATTCCCAATATTTGTATGTCAAAATGACTTTTAATGAGCAAACAATGACCATTTCCACTTCATTTTGATATATGCCATGGTAATGATTATTATTTCGAATGGAGGAATGTATATTTGATAAATGTATGATGTATGGACTGTAATTAATGTGTATTTCAACTCTCATTTTCATTACTTAAGCATTGGAATCCATTTTACTCATTTTTATTGCATTGGTAGAAGATTTGGTGCATTTTCCCCAAGGGTCGAAATTGTGACTTGGGAGTTGTTTTGGAAAGAGTTATAACAGCCTATATAAACCTAACCATGATGCATATGACACTTTGAAAAGGTCCCTTACACATACCCATCCTATGTTCAGAAATTCAAGTGACTTTGGGATCATTTGTGAAGCCATTTCCAGCAATTACCCACGGGGAATTGGAGCCCCAATTTGCTAGTAAAGACTCCTACTTTGAACAGAACATTAAAAAAGTTTTCATAAGTAATTGGGAGGTCACAAAACATAAATTAGAATGATATTTAATTTTAATTATCATTCATATACCTTCAGAGAAAATTTGGAAGCATTTGGGTCAATTTGGAGGTCTAGACATCAAAACTAGTTAAGGTCAAAATTGGGGAAAAAGTGAAATAATTGGTCATTTAAAAAAATTTCAAAAAGGGACATTACATGGTCCACATAGGAAAAGGAATCCACATAGAACTAATATTGGTAACCATAGTTCACATAGGACAAGGAGTCCATACAGAACCCATATTGGTCCACACTGAACCACATCCCACACAGGATAGGATGTTCACACAGAATCATTCGTGTTGTCGCCTTTCACGCACCTCAAGGGAATTAGTGTGGAAAAAATATTCAAGCCACTAGGTGCATCCTTGGGGGAAAGTCTTGAGTTGAGATACTGTCACTCAACACTCAACTCCTTTGTCTATGCCAACCCCCAGCAAATCCAAGGGGGGTGGTCCCTATTAAAGAATATAAGGTTTTTAAGTTAAGAAACAAACAAAACAAAGTTATTCTAGGAGTTTGAGATGAAATATTAATGAAACAAGACTTGCAAAAAATTTAGATAACCTCAACAACATACAATAATATATTCCATCAAACAAGATATTCACTTAAATCAAAGTATGATCATTACAAGTATACCAATGCCAATGGAGTCAAATAGTATTGTAAGGGAATTGTCGTGCAAGTGTATCTTAGTAAGTTTTAGTTATTATGGATGAAATGATTAAGGGAAAAGGGAATTCTTGATATACCATGTGTTGACTTTTCTTATGCAGCATCGAGAGATATTCTATTAGGAGAATGGGGACATCTGGTCAAGGACTAGGATTTGGAACCAGTATTACACTAGGGAACTCAAACTTGTGTTGAGTAGCCATTCTTTTGAATGGGGACATCTAGTTAAGGACCAAGATGTGGAACTAGTCTTGCACTGGGGGGACTCATCCTTGTGCTGAGTAGCCATTCTTTCAAATGGGGACATCTAGTCACGGACCAAGATGTGGAACCAGTCTTGCACTGGGGGAACTCATCCTTGTGCTGAGTAGCCATTCTTTCAAATGGGGCATCTGGTCAAGGACCAATATATGGAACCAGTCTTGCACTGGGGGAACTCATCCTTATTTTGAGTAGCCATTCCTTGAATGGAGACACCTGCTCAGTTACCAGGAAGATGAACCAGTCTAGTACTAGGGGACTCAGCCTAGGGCTAAGGGCCATTCTCGAGAAGACTGGAGGCGCTTGGTCTGTTACCAAGTATTTGACCTTGGGTCAAATTATGCAACCTATGGTTGAGGCACCCGGTCTGTTACCAGGATATCAGTATAATTCCTAGACCGAGTCTGGGCATGTGAGGCACTCCTACCCTCGATCTGTGGGCTTTGTAATATTCTTCAAGGCTTAGCTACCCTTGGTTAAGATGTCTAGTACCTGATCTTGGTGGCACATGGAGTGTGATATAAAAGCATTAGTAATTATCTCTATTTATGATGATGTACTTTGAGTGGGGATCAAGGACCACCTTGACCACAGGGAAATTGCAAAAGGATAAAGGTAAAAGTAAAAAATACATAAGGGCCCTTATACCACTAAGGATTCAAAGTGAAAGTGAAAAAATACCTTTAGTACCACTAAAGTTGAAAGTCAAAAAAGATAAAAGAATAAAATATTATTATTTGTTCTTTTGAGTTTTGGTCCACATCTAGGTGATTCAAAGGCTATAAAAGAAGATCAATCCATTTCATTAGTACATACACTTGCTCATCATATTTTTGTTTCTCAAAGGAATTTTTTTTCTGGTCTTGAGGAGAAGAACATATATTGTGGTTATGAGATATCGTGATCACCAATCGGTTGTAGGTTGGGCACACCCAATTACTGGGCTGAATCGACGATAGGATCGAGGCTGCAGGTGCTCGGCTTGAGTCTGATTTTCTCAGCCAAATGCATCATCCAAAAAAAGCAGATAGTAGGTCGGGCCACATTGAAGTTGCTAGTAGATTGACTAGAAATCACATCAATGGCTGAGGGAGGGGGATCTGATCCTCCTCCGGTGACCCTGGAGACCCATGCACTTCATGAAATTGATGAATTCTGGAAGCTGGTAGCAACTAATGGAAATAAATCCATGTCTCCAAGGAAACAGAAGTTTGTCAAAAATATTGCAGAGATCCCCTTAGTAGCTCTCCCTGTGGCTAGATCCATCAAGACAACCCTAAACCTTGTCGAAAAAGGCTTGATTGGATAGTTCACATGCTTGTGTTCATTGCCAAGGGAAATAGAACCCTAGACCAAAAGGAACTGGAAACCATTGATCAAGGAGGAAATAAGTAGCTTCTTCATTGGGAAAGGCTTCTTTGTCTTCGAAATAAAGGAAGACAAAGAACACATTTTTAGAAACTTACCATACTTCATAGGGCCACAAGGCCTATACCTCAACAAATGGACCCCATACTTTGATCTGTCACAACACGTCCCATATCCAATCCCGGGCTGGGTGAAATTGCCACACCTTCCCCTGCATTGCTGGAACTAGGAATCCTTGGAGGCAATAGGAAACACCGTGGGAAAGTTCATATACGTAGCAGAAAGGCGAGATCAATACTTCCATTCCCGGACCTGCGTAGAGGTAGATCTAGAAGTAGGACTTTCGGAGGCCATCAACCTCACTATAGCATATTGGTCACATATCCAAGAGCTTGATTATGAGAAACTCCCATTCAAATGCAGACATTGTTGAGAATACAGTCACTTCGCAAGACACTGCAAAAAGAAGGAAGAAGAACTAATGGAGACTAGGAAAGAATCCCATTGGAAAACAAACCAAAATAAAGCAGGGGGGGAATCCAAACCCATATATAAAGTGAAAGAAGGAAAACAAGATCCTATGGGCACAAGACCTCAATCTAACCTAATCCCCCCAAAGCTTCTACAGAGATCAGTGGAAGGAACATCGAATCCCTTAACCTCTTGGTTAACGACGAAGAAGACCGTGAAGGAGAGGAAAATAAGGAAGAGAAGGAGGAGGGAGAAATACCCAAGGAACCAGCCAAGAAAGATCAATAGATACTACCAGATCCCCTATCAGTTTTGCACTCAAAGTCTCCCACCAGATTTAATCCCCTTATTATGCCGAAATGGCCAAGAGAAGAATATCGGAAGCGATCTCCACCTCAGAAGAACAACTCTTTGAAAAATATGCTAAGGGACAAGGGAGGAAATCCAATAGAGAGTTAAGGGAAGAAGAAGATGAAACCCAAAAAATGCAAGGAAATCAATCCACCCTGGAAAGATCCTTCACAAAGAATCCTAGGATGAGAAGCAACAAAGGAGGACCCTCCTACCACAACCAGATTAAATAATGAATCTAGTCTCTTGGAATTGTAGAGGACTAGGTAGTCCAAACAAAGTGAAAGAGGTCAAAGATATGTTAAAAATGGAACCTATTGATATCCTCCTGCTCCAAGAGACCAAAATGGAGGAAGCATATCTCCTCGCCCTTCAATAGAGGGAATTGTAAAAAACAAGGAGGATATGCCATCAATGCCAAAGGAGCTTCTAGTGGATTGGCCACCCTCTGGAACAAGAATGACTTTACCCTCCTTAACTCTTTCTCAACCCAACATTGGATCTTCACGGAGCTATAGCACCCTCCATCCAAGGTTAGTCTCGCTCTCTTCAACCTTTACGTACCTGTTCATTACTTGGAAAAAAAGAATGTTGGAACTCTCTAGAGGCTTTATCGAGATCTATCCCTCCCCAACATTATACTGGTCCATGACTTGAATCTGGTAAGGTTCTCAAAGGAAAAAAAAATGGGGAAAGCTTCAAATATCAACTCGAAGACCTCATCCTTCAATGGGACCTCATGGACATCAAACGCAAGCAAGGACCTTACACTTGGATGAAGAAAAGAGTGGGAGTGAAGTATATTGTTTCCTGAAAGGACCGGTTCTTATCCCAAAGCTCTCTCCGGTGAGTGCATAGGCATTAGATGTTGTTTGTTCTTCACAACACCTTGAGCCGCTACATTTTGTAGTTAAACCAGCTTAAGAATCTGTGAGTCCATGCAAGCTACATGTGTTGGTATCCTTCTAAATTGTGCACAGAAATGTCTTCAGGAATCCATTTTTAACACCTTAGCAACAATATCGACATGTTTTGGACTCTGAAGAGATTGTAATAAGCCTCCATAGAGGAAGCCCTTCAAGTGTTGCAATCTGATTATCATATCCATGATTGGGACTGCAATAATCTCATGAGGCATGTAATGTTCATAGTATGGGAGAGCTCGAAAACATGATTCATGATTCACAAATCATGATTCTTGATAGCATTCATGATTGGGGACTCACAACATTCACGATTCATAACTGACAACATTCACGATAGAAAATGACCAAGATTTGAGTATTGTTAACTCAATTGTATGGATGTTGAAATTGAAATTGACTTCAAGACACAGGATTCAACATTATTTTTTTATTACTTAGTGAAGCGTATTTAATCAGACCTCTACCTACACAGTTGGATGATCCCATTACTAAACAGATATATTTCAAGGTTTCCAATTTCACACAAAATAATTTCACCTAAAATAGATGACAACAATCCTCCACAAGGAAACATACCAATTCTCTTCCTCACTATGAATAAAATCTTCTATCTGAAGAAAATTCCCAACAATCCATAGTGGGTACAAATGAAACACAAGAGGAATGGGATTGCTTCGCTAAATAATTTTGTATCTATTTATAATCAATGTTATCCAAATGAAAGTAGAAACAGATTAAAGCGTCTAAAAATGAGATGGTTTATTTTTACAAATCCTTTTTGTGGATAGTGTAGAGATAAATTACATCAAGAAAAGTTGGAATATTCATTAACTCCAGAAACTATTTAGGAAGTATTCTTTTTTTTTTTAGACATTACTTCAAAAACATGGCATTTATTCTCAATAAATATTACCTGATTAGGCTCGATCCATATTTGAATAAATTGGTCCTCTTCAACACTTCATCTCTCTATCACCATGGGTTCTCAACGCTTTTTCATTGTGAGTTCTATGTGTTGTGTCAGCATGTCGATGATAGGGCATGAGATGTTCTCAGTCACCATTCATCCCAATGATTCAGTTACATCGAGTATTCTTAGCTTTGCCATAGAACTGTTAGTTAGGGAGGTATGAGGAGCATTCGGCCATGCAGAAATCAACGCAGAGTATTATTAGCTATACCGCATAACTCATAAACACATGAATAACAGTCGAGGAAGGATGGCGGTCGGGCTTGCATAATAGGAAGAGGTTTTGTTCTTTGTTGTGCATTTTGAGGTTTTGTTCTTTGTTGTGCATTTTGATTTTGAGTTTTTTATGATTTTGTGTTTTTTTATGATTTTGTTTTATTTTTTATGATTTTATTATTTTAATGTTACTTTTTAGTATTTGTTTTTTATTGTGCCTTTTACATGTATTTTTTTAGAAGGACAAATATTTTTTATTTATTGTCCCTAGAATTTAGGGATATAAATTGTAATTTTGGAGTGATGATGATGATGATGATGGTAATGATATTTTATATATGGGTACTAAATGAAAAATAGGATCTAACTAGGGCACCCATGTATAGGAAAGCTCTACCATTCGCACAATACCACTTCTAATAGTAGCATGAAGGTTTTGTGATATCGTGGAATGGATTCGTACCTAAGGTCAAGATGAAACAATCATAAGGCAATGATTAAATGCAAGTAAGTGTGAAATCCTAACCTATATGCCAGTTCAGACATTATACCTGTGATGGGAACGAATGGGTCAAAGCCTCGGAGAGAGTGTACAACAACTAGACCCTACATGACAACAATATTAGTCCAAAACAACTAGAAACAGTCAGTAAAGAGTCAAAACTATAGGATATAGGGAGGATTGATCATGACAACTACATTCAAAGGAAATAGTGCAGTGGACAATGGGACATAAGAAGGAATGTAAGGTGTAGACCCAATGTTCACGTATCCACTACCACCCCCGTGAAGGTGAACACTAGTGTTAAGACTGGACGAAGGGAATCGAAATCCTCCGCAAATGGAGTAGAGGATGGAATATGACCAGTCTTGAGTCCATGAGTAAGGTACGGGGTTGTGGTGCCCCCAACCCAACACCAGGGTCTTCAATAGGACCTAGAGCATGTGACAGGATACTAGTAGTGATATCAAGCATGTTGAACATAAAACGACCCGAACTCAGGAGAGCATAAATATACTCAAGTAACAGCGATCCCAAAAGCAAAATAGCACACAAAGAGCACACTCCTAAGAAAATCTATATCCAAAATACAAGAAAACCAAGGGGAGGATATGTGAGCTCTAGAATGTAGCAGGTATGTCTCGCCTAGGAGAGGCTCGAAACTACCATACACTACAAGCAGAGGTATGCAACCAATTATAGTGGCCCTCATCTTCAACACGTAAAGTGACTGTGTTGTATAACCCGTACCTAGCTAGGACACCTACATAATAACCTCTCTAAGTACCCCCTGTGATACCTAGGTAAGGAAACTAAGGTCACCCCATTATAATCAATGCTCGGGTGGAAAATCACAAGAGGGATCAACCGTATGGGCATGGTAGCAAATCCCAAAGCTCGAAAGCACCTACCGATACCTCAAAATCCCCCAGATATGAATACGATACTGGAAATATCTCTGGCGCTCATAGAAAGTGACCAAGGGCTATCCCAATCTCAATTGTGAGTGATGCCTCGTGTTTGACTCCCTTGTAAGATGAGCTTCCTGAGAAACACTAATTATACCAAGGATTTCTCTCTCTCACCTGGATAGACACCTAATTGTTTGTGTTTAGTAGTCTTGGAGAATTGACTCACAGTGAACTATTCCAAGACTCTAAATCCTAATCTTGTTGGTGAACCCTATAAAATAAAAATGTGTATTTCATTTTAATTAAGTGTTTATTTTAATGGATGTGATTACTCAAAGGGAAATGGTCATGCAAATAATGATATTGTGACTCAACAGTAAAATAAATGTGCACACCTAACAAACAACTCCACGTGCAATTTTGTAGAATGAAAAACATGGTATGACACTACATGAGATGCAAGTTTTTTCCTTCAAATGAGAATGCAATCATTCCTAAATGAACACCTACTTATAATTCAATAAGAAAACCTAATGAAACTACCATGCGAGTGAAAAAATGCAAGAATGCATAAGTATGCAAAGGCAAAATATTTTTGTATTTTTTGAAATAAATGAGATCAAAAAGAAATAATAGACTCTACAACTATCAGACCCTGCAGCCACTCACAAACAGCAGCTAAGCAAGGCACCAAGATAAAAGAGACCTAATGCACTAATAATGAATGATAAGAAAAAAACCTAATTAAAAATAAATTAAAAGGGGTCTCTGGTCAGAAACAGAGGGTGTATACAGACACCGACAACACCCAAGAAGACTCAGTAGTCATCAAAACTCACCCAACAACACTTAATCTCCCAAATAAAGCTCAAAACCAAAGCATACGCTACTGTATGTAGTAAACCTGCGTACATACGCGAGAAATCAAGAGAAAACCATGTGTATACACGACTGTAATGCACATACTCGCATACAAGAAGAAAAAGATGGAAAAATGATAAGCCAAGATCAAATTACTCCGACAGGACACTACTGGGAAAACATACCTCCAGACTCGACACAGAAATAGAGAAATAAAGAGAAATTCAAGCACATTGTATACCCAATCCCCAAAGAAAAACAACTAGGAACTTTCACATCAGAGTCACCAATTTTGTTACGGAGAGAATATTCCTATGGCTTGGGGGTACCACAACAGACAGTAGACACCAGAAATCAATATTTCCCAATATACAAGAGAAGTAAGCAAATATAACACTAGGGGATATAGATCGTACCTTATTCTAGACAATTGAAGTAGATCCCCATTGAGCTTTTCCTATACAATTGCAATTATAATTTTCTTCCAACAACAACAAATAAAGAAAGAATGATGTGTGTGTGTGTGTGTGTGTGTGTGTGTGTGTGTGTGTGTGTGTTAGAGCTACTCTAGCATATATAATCAATCATGTATAAGCAAGTAAATACATCCATGGATTCAATATTCATATTCAAAATGCACATGAATTGGACAAGAAAAGATATTTCTATTAATAAAACAGAGATGCAATAGTGACAAACTCTGTTGTCACTTCTGCGAACCATAGAAATCGAGTCCTCCACCACTTCAATCCTCCATCTCTCGATATTAAGCTCACAAAGCAAAGGAAATATTGGGAAGAACACTATGTACTCCAAGGGACAAAGGGATGGAGACTCAAGTATAAGAAAAAATGAGGCAACAATGGACTATAGTTTCCTTATTCTTCAATTTATCCTCCTTCAATGCATCCAAGAGGCTCAATATATAGTGCTCCAAATGGGTAATGGAGGGTCAAATCTGAGCATTCTCAAGGAATGTGGAAGTCCAAGAGACAATATATTTGGACTCATATGAGGAAAACTCCAATAATAATTGTCATTTTGCACACATCCCGATGTACACGGGTTTGAGGTCAAAATCTATGTATACACAAAAGTATTGCTTTAAAATTCATGTATAGGTATAGATAGGCAATTTTGGGGGTTGATATTGGAACATCAAAGTATAATATAAGTCCATGGGGCCCAAAGAGTTTGTAGAGGGACAGGGAAGGCCATAAATGTGTAATCAACCAGGTGTGGTAAAATCAACTATAACACAAAACATTCATGAACTGGAAAGTTTTCTTGGTTTGGTGAATTTGTATCGACGGTTCATACTTGGATTTAGCCACATCGCATGGCCTTTGAATCAGTTGACTGAAGGAAATGGGAAAATTGTCTTCAAATGGACACCGACATGACAACAAGCTTTTGAACAACTCAAAAACAGGCTTTACACCAGTACTTGTGTTACCTGATTTTCATCAACCCTTTGAGATTGAGACGGATGCATTGAACTATGCCCTCGATGGAGTGATCACTTAGTCGGGTCACCCATTCGCATTTCATTCTGAAACTTTCAATGACATTGTTAGAATTTATTTGACATATGAAAAAGAATTGTATGTCATTGTACAAGATATTAAGCAATGGAAACACTACATTCTTGGCAAGGAAACAATCATTCTCGCTGATCATAATCATTTAAAGTTTTCCCCGTCCCAGTCAAAACTAGAGATAACTCGACAACTCAAGTGGATTAATTACCTATAACAATTTGATTTGGTAATTAAATTTCAGAAAGGTAAATCTAATGCCACATTCAATTGTATCACATGACCACACAGTATTCCACTGTCTACAGTGATGAGTATGTAGGGTTACAACACCACTACTTGGCCATAATTGTATTTGGTAGACTACATCTTCTCCATAATTTATCAATAGCTTAAGGGTGACACATTGTCTACTATCGACTACTTCCTGAAGGACACCTTTCTATACAAGATTGGAAATCTTTGTGTACCAACCAGTGAGAACATATAGAAACTCATTTGGGACACGCACTATAGAAAAACTACAGTACATTTTGGAGTTGTAAAAACACTTGTTATTATTCAAAAGTATTTTTACTGGATTTCACTTAAATCTGACATCAACAAGTACATTCAATCGTGTGTGTTTTGTGCCATTTCTGAACCGTTGAATCAACTACAAGGACTGTACACACTTCTACCAATTCCGTTTACCTTGTTATTATTCAAAAGTATTTTTACTGGATTTCACTTAAATCTGACATCAACAAGTACATTCAATCGTGTGTGTTTTGTGCCATTTCTGAACCGTTGAATCAACTACAAGGACTGTACACACTTCTACCAATTCCTAGTTTACCATGGGAGTCTATTTCTATGGACTACTTGATAGGATATCCTACTACCAAACATCAGCATGGCGTGATCTTAGTAGTAGTCGACAGATTTTCCAATATGGCTATACTCATACCATGCAAGAAGACTACAACAGCACAATAGACTTCTCAGCTATTCTTCGAACATGTTTGGAAACATTATGGCCTTTCGAAAACCATTATCTCTGACAGAGATTCTAGATTTGTTAGCACCTTTTGGAAAACTCTCTGGAAACAACTCGACATGAGACTTTCTTTATCGACAGCATTCCATCCTCATACAGATAGACATGGAGAAGTCGTAAATCGCTTGGTAGTACAATTGCTTCACATGCATAACCACAAGCATCGTCGAACATGGGATGACAGCCCCCCATACATACAACACAACTACAATCATGCTCAACACAATTCTATGGGAAATATTCCATTTGAGATCAGCATCTATCAACTAGATTAGTTCTCCAACACAATCGAATGACACCGACGTCGAAGGACAAGAAGTTGAGAAAGCATTAAAGTTCAAATATTAAATCTACAACATCCAGAAGCATCGACAAGAAATTTTGCAACAAGATAATGCAAAATCTAAGGCCCAACACAATAAGCATCATATTCCTCATCCATTCCATATTGGGGATCATCTCTGGTTACATCTAAAGGAGCGCTTCAATGGTCCATACAAAAATATAAAACCTTTTCGATATGGTCCATACAGTATCTGGAGAAACTGTATCTGGTTGGTCGATTAATAGTCGAATCCGACTTTCATATTGAATGATAAATAATGAATAATATATTAGATGATGAATATGACAATGATGTCTTGGCCTTAAATATGGCTTGGACATTTGATGATGAGGAGACACATCCTTTCATAATAACTTAATTAACATAACTATAAATTATTTAATTATTTAATTATTATATTATTTTATGTTCGTTACATTTCCACTCCCTTTAAGGGAGCTTTGTCCTCAAAGCTTGAGTATTTCCTAACGCCATCCTTCATTATGAATTGGTGTCAGTATTAGAATCAGATGAGGTTTCTGGTGGAGAGACTTGCACTTCCTTTCCATTGATGATTCAGCAATGTATTGTCTGATTGTCACTACATTTATGGCCAAGGGTCCAGCCATCACCGCATCGACGACATATGCTTTTCTTCTTTTTTCTATTATCAAAGTAACTGTTAGATGACTTCGACCTATTTTCCCTTTCATAGGCATATGATTGCGTTTTGTGACATTGATGGTCGAGTGACCAAGTATCTTCACAGTACCTAAATTGTGTCTCTTTTTCTTGTGATAATGGTTATCACCTCTTGTTCTTATTCCCTCTAATTTGCGTACTGTGGCTTTGGATTTATATCTTGCTAGTTCTATATTAGGTATTCCATGTAACTTTAACTCTTTTTGGAGGTACGGCTTAAGACCTCCTAAATAGGTTTCGAGTATTTTCTTGTCAGACAACCCAAATACTCATGTCAATAAGGATTCCCACTAATGTGTGAATTCCTCAATGCTTCCAACCTGTTGTAATCTGGTAAGTTTACTGAAAAATTCATCTTCTTTGATTCCTTGAAACCTATTAAAAAAATCATTTGTGAACAAGTTCCAGGCGTAGGAAAAATTGTATCTCTTCCACCATAAGTACCAATTATAGGCATACCCTTCCATATGAATTGACGTATATTTCACCTTCTCCTTGTCAGATTGAATAGTATAAATGTCGAAGTATTCTTCCTCCTTGTTTAGCCAAGCAATGCATTGTTCTTCACTTCCATTGTATTTCAACAACTCTATTTTTTCCTTAGGTGGGTACACTTTGTAAGGACGATATTGATTGCCTTTTTCTTTATGGTTTGATGGTGGCTTGGAACTACTAGACGATGCAAGTGAAATATTTGAATTGCTTTGTTGTTGGTGGTGATTTTCATCCTTTTTATTCTCTACTATCTTATTGATAGCTTCTATTTAGTTGTTTAATCGTGCCTCCATATCTGGGAGTATTTTTGTTTATATCTCTTGTTTAAGCGTCGCATTGTTAATCTTTATTTCTTTTTGCAAATCTTCTTAATTCTTTGCGAGTGTTTCCTGTGGGGCAACATGAAATGAGGCATCCAACGTGTTTGGAGTGCTGACTTGGTCCGGACTAGGTATGAGTCTTTGTAACACCTCGATTAATGTATTATGGTTCTGCACCATGGTGCTCAAGTTCTGTGTTAAGGTGTTTATGACATATGTTTTGATTCAATGGTACTCATTTTGTCATCCAAGTCTTTTTGTTTTTCGTTCACGATGTCAAATTTTTCATCCAACCTTATTTCTAGTACCAGAACAAACTCGTCTTTGAGTACTGTATTGTTATTTTTCATCTCTTCCTTCAAGATTTTTTGTTAGCAACAAGGGACTTGATGTCCTTCTCCATTTTTTTTATTTTTTCTTTTAGTTATGCGATGGTCTTGGACCTTGTATGCAAAGGTGTGTACTTCGAAGCTATTTTGGGCTTGTGAGGTGTGAAATTTTTTTTCTAAAGATGGTGAGGTTTAATGAATAATAATTAATTATTATATAATAAAATCTTTATTTTATTATTTTATATAATAAAATAAAAAATTGAACTATTATAAATATAGTATAATAATTCAAGTCAAAGCAAAACCTCGGTTAAAGTTGGAAAGCAAACCATGTATTGGTTTTACTTTATCTTTTCTTTTTTTACTTTCTTTTTCCTTTCTTTTGTTTCTTTTACTTTTTTTTTCTTTTAGCAACCGTATATGCTTGTTCAGTTAATGATCGAATCCGACTTTCATATTGAAATATAAATAATGAATAATATATTAGATGATGAACATTACAATGATGTCTTGGCCTTAAATATGGCTTGGACACTTGATGATGAGGAGACACATCCTTTCATAATAACTTAATTAACCTAACTATAAATTATTTAATTATTATCTTATTTTATGTTCGTTACAGTATCCTTAAACAGATTGGAGAAAATGCTTTCCAACTCAACATTCCTGCATGCCTTGGCCTACATCTAGTCTTCAATGCAAATTTACTTCGACCATACCATGCACTATTGTTGGAACATAACGACTTGCATATAGCAGGACCGACAAACGTCCATCCAGATGTTGAGGAAGCTCTTATTTGCGACACCATTGTGGGACGATGTATACGCCATATAAGGACTAACTCCATTCCCTTGTTCTAAGTGGCTAAAGATGGAAATCTCCCTGCGCAAGGAAAATGGTACTCGGCTACTGAAAACCAACAAGTTTCCTCACTTGAACGAGCACACAATGGAGACCATTATTTCTTAAGGAAGGGGGAATAATCCACCCAACAGTTGGCATGTTGTTGAACTTCGACAAAGTCTACCACTTCGTCTACTTCGACTGCTTCGATTGCTTCGACAAGTTCAATATCGACTTTTACAAGTCTGAATCTCAACACATCGGACTTCGACAACCTCTACATGTTTCACGCTCGACATACAACATCTCAACATGCATTGTCGACACCTATGACTGTTGAGCATCAACATAATGTCTCTCTATCTTCTAGTCGTCGGTGACAGTTGAACTTCTGAACCATTATAAATTCTCTTGTAACTGAACGTAACGAGTAGTCGTCGAAGCATCTCAGCATTCTATATAAACATGTGCACTATTGTAGTATACATCGATCCACCTTCATGGAGAAGTAGTAATAATAAAATTGGTTTGAATTCTTACATAGTCTCTCTGCGCATACTTTTTGTCTATATAGTGTACTTCTTGCTTTACCTATTCTTTTTATGCTTCCGCCATAACAGTGCTCGACTCCTTCAATCGAACTGTTTTCCCTAGCGTGCACCTAGGAACAACCTGGATCAATGTCTTCCTTTTCTCATCTCTTTATTTTCTTGATGTTGCAAATTTCTCTTTGAGGGATCGAGTGTATCAACGTGAATGACATCTCACTTCTCGAAATTTGTCGCATGTTTTTTCTTTTCCTCTTCAACTTACTCCTTATGTGACATCGATGCATTGTGTTTTACTCTCCATGCCCTTCCCTCTTCCCCCTCTTCTTCCAACATCCTTATTGCTAGCTTTAAAGCTCTAGATTACATTTATAAGGCTTTAAACCCTCTTATCTAGTTGGTTTACTTAGTTTGAAACCTCATTAAAGGCTCGTCATATTAGTTCCCTTTTCTTTTCATTGCACACACTATGCATTTTTCTATGAATTATTTTATGCCCCAATAAAAATGAATTGTTAAATAATATTTGGTCTCTCTACTTCTAAAATAACCAATATGGATCAATGGTGCAATTATTCATCAATCATTAGACTCAAGTCTTTGTATCATAACTTTCATCTATTTTTTAACCTTTTTCAAAAAAATGTTCTACTATGTAGTAGTTGAAGCCACTACATAAAATCTTTCTCCCATGTTCAAATTGGTGGCTTTTGATAGGGGGTACTCAAATGATCCCGTTTCCATCATAATAAAGAAGTGTTATAAATGACCATTTCCATTATTCAATGACCACTTCAACCATATCTAGAGTTTCAAAGCATAGAATCTAGATTCTATAGTTTCAAAGTATATAATCTAGATTTGTGATTGATAAAATTGTTGAATTTCCCACATTTTTTTTTTCAAATTTTCATGATAATTAAAGAACAATTGGCATAAATAAAAGGAGATGTTATCCCACACCATCCTTCTCTCATATGTATAGTCGGAATCCCTAACAAATTCTAGTAGCTACACAGTCACCATCTTTGCCATGTTTTTATCTTGTGGTTTCCAACATCCTTTCCAATAGCCACACATATTTTTGAGGAATATTTTTTTTTAAGTTGTCATTAATTTGTAATTATCTAGAAATTAAGATACGTGTACTAGTAGATAAGTGGCGTAGGGCAGGTGGTGGTCAATGAAGGAATTAGTTGAGCCACCCATCACCACCTCTTGCATGTTATATACTTTGAGACCAAACATCATTTGTGAAGGTTGGGTTATGGAACTCATAAGTTAGAACAACTAGTTGAATTCCATACACTCATTTCTCTAAATAGCATGAAGGTGCTCTCATACGCTGCCACAAACTTGGAGTTATGAATTATGGTAAGATGTTCATTTCAATCATTTTAACAAATACGATAATAATTTAATATACAAATTTAATGGCTTCTACCATTATGTTTTTTTTTTTAAATAAATTGTTTTGTCATTTTGATGTTGAGTTGGGTACTTATGATCACACAAATACTAAGAACCTATTGAGAAGAAATATTAACCTAGTTCTAATTACATAAACAAATTAAGAATAAAATTGAAACTCATTATCTATTTGAATAAGAAAATTTTCATTACATAAACTTGACCTAAGTTTCGTTCGTTTATATTTATGTCACTATCAAATACATTAAGCCCATATTTATTATAAAATCCAATAATAAGATAATACCAAAATATTTTAATATTTTAATTTTACTATTTCCTAATTACATTTTGATTTTCTAATAAATCACTTCCACAAATGACATATTATATTTCTCTACCCTTTCAACTCAATTCCGAGGATTAAAGGGTCAGAATGCCAATTACACCATTACGGAAGCGTGTTATCTTTTTAATTGTAAACTAAATTTTTAATTAAAAACATTATATTGAAAGATATTTGTATGTTTGAATGGTAAATTAATTTTTTTTAATTAAAAACATTATTATTGAAAGATATTTGTATGACCAACCAGATAAAAGAATAAGGGTCAAAAGAATTTAGTCTGAATTTCAGAGATGAAATTAAAATTCTAAGACTGGCCAGACGTCACCCTAGTGTCAAATAGGAATTCCCCTCTGCATTCTGCTATCTAGATTCTAGATATGCAATAAATCAAATTTTTACCGCCATTGTAAATAAATTGCCCATCCCATCGCTATCCCATCAACCCGTACCTCTTTCCAGCTGTATGCGGCACTGCCAAACATCTGTTGCCCACTGTCCGCTGCCATGCCACTCATCCATAATTCACGAAATGGAAAAAATCTGTGGAACAGATACTCCCGAGACACAAGTTGGAGGCCTTTTCAATGTTATTTAACGCTGCAGAAATTAAAGTAGGAGATTGTGAATTATGATTCGTGTGCAGACGCATTGTCACGAGTTTCCGGGGAAGATCTTCCTGTCAGCCGTCCTGTTGGTTATATGGTCTCAAGATTCCAAGAGGCGCTGTGCTGTTGAAAAAGAAAATGGCGCTGTGAGCTGTTTGGTTTCTTCTTCCCTCTCCTTGTTCATATATTCTTGAGAAGACAACACAAGGGCACGCCTGTCGACTTGGTTTTGTCCGCCGAAATTGTTCTCGGAAGCATGAACGGATGCGTTCATGAATCCAATATATGTGAAGTCAAATATTTTCTGACAATTCAAACCCTTAAATTTACCAATGGATTTTCTTAATATTATGTACTCATTGCTTATGTAGTGCCTGCCAGACGTTCCTTATGTATAGTTTCGTTTTACTGCACATAATATGCCTTACAACCTCGAAAATATTAAACCCGTCTTCCCACCAAAGGTGTTGCCAAACTGTAAACATGTCGACCAAACTGTAAACATGTCGACCAGTATGAATGTGCCGCATACAGCTGGAAAGACGCCAAAGTCTTGGATCATAGATAAATAAAGAAATAAAATGTTGTTTTTGTAGCAATTTGGGAGGAAGAGATCGCTTCCATGATAGATAAACAAAGAGATGTCTTATCCTAATTTGGTAGTAAGATCATTTTGCAATTAATGAATTTGTTGTTAATACCATAGATCTATAATGTTGTTAATTAAAATCACTACAGCTCAAATCCGGAAACATTCATGTATAGATTTGTTCTACGACTTGTCGTTTTACTGCACATAATAAGACTTACAACCTCGAAAAAATTGAAGCTCGTGTTTCCACCACTGGTGTTTCAAAGTTTTAAACATGTCGACCAATATGACAGTGCATTCATCTGAAGAGAAAGCTAAACAATACTTCTAAGTGGAAAGAACACACTCGACTTTCGAAGATTACTTCCATTATTGGTAAATAAAGACGAGTCACGGAGATCACTTCAAGTATAGATAATAAAGAGTTGCCTCGTAAGGATTCAATAATATAGTAAGAGTCGTCAGGAATCAGGAATGTGGCCGGGCGTAAGATAATTTGTACTTGATGGATAATTTTTGGGCAGACAGCGTTTCTTTTAATTTTTGAAGTTTTAGTCATATACTCTCCCTATATATATTTTTTCTAGATGACGATGACGATATGGTGTTGGTTAATTTTCAGTGTTTCCATTTTCTATTGGACATGATGATGACGACCATATTATGGTGGTGGTTAACTTTCATTGTTTCTATTATTTTTTTATTGGACAACAAGAGGAAAAAAAGGA
Source organism: Pseudotsuga menziesii (assembly GCA_001517045.1). NCBI lineage: Eukaryota > Viridiplantae > Streptophyta > Pinopsida > Pinales > Pinaceae > Pseudotsuga > Pseudotsuga menziesii. The sequence continues at coordinate 58,988 of LPNX011126702.1, read as the reverse complement.
ATTATTTGGTTTGTCATAAAATTTTATTTGTACTTTTAAAATGCATAGAAGAAATTGTTGGGTTGCCATAGTTTTGACATACTAGAAGGTCTTGTTGAAAGCCCTCTTTCACTATGTAGTTATGAGAGTAGTGTCTTGTTTCACTATGAAGTTCATGAGAGTTTGTTTTTATCTTTGCTATATTGATTTTCTTCTTCGAACTAGTTAAAACACAGAGACAATTTTGATCTTCTAGATTAGGGTTAGTGACATCCTTATAGTATGTTAACTTTCTTTTAGCCTCTAGAACTTTCTCATCCCACATTTTTCACTTTAAACTTAGTTGGGATAATATTTTTAATGTTATTGACATTTTGTAAAATGTTTCTTTATCAATCCCCCAATGTTTTAACCAAGCCTTGGCATATTTACACCATCCTTTCTTGAGTCATAGTTGATGTTGATTGGATTTTAAAGCAATTTTAGGAAGTCTATGATCTCGACCTCTTTACAAAAGGTAAAATCATTTCTTCGCGGTATGAATTTACTGTTGTGTTAAAGAAATAATTCTACCCATTAGGCGACATACAACAAGCCATGATGGATTGGAAAAATTTAAGGCAAGGTAAAAGTCATAATCTACAATAATACACTCAGGAATTCATAACGAAAGCTTTGATTTTGGGTAGACCTCTTTACACCAAAAAAAATATTCTCAAGTTTATTGGAGTATTACATAGTTATTTGTGTCATACAATAATTATGTTTAATCCTACTAACCTTGATGAGGTATGTGTGCAAGCTACACACAATGAATCCAAAGGGAAGAGTGATCACGATAAATTTTCTTCAGTTGAATCCAACTAGTCAAAAGAAGGAAAGGAAAAAAAGAAAGGTAAGCATACATCTATAATGAGCAAAGGTGATGAGAGGCCTACATGCTCACATTGTCAAAACCAAGGGCACGAAGAAGCAAAGTGTTGGGTACTACATCTGGAATTGCAACTAAAGTGGCTTAAAAGTCAGAAAGAGAAGCAAAAGGCCATGGTTATCATTGAGGACCTTGGATCACATTCTAAGGACAAAACAAAGATAACAATCACAGGTGTGAAAGGTAAATATATTGTTGGTAATGGTTCTAACATTGGTTCTTCATGTGCTTCTACTTCTAAATGTTATGTGAGTTCTAAGGATAGAAAAAGGAATGCATTGTTTCAAAAAAAACTTAGATCGAAACACTCATAGATAGTGGATCCCAAGCTAATCTCATTTCAGAAGAAATAGTTAAGCAATTGGGATTAACAACAAAACCACATAGGAAACCTTATCCATTAGGTTGGGTATCAAAGGTAAAAGATTACAAGTAACAAAGCAATGCGATCTAAAGTTTGCAATAACATATTTGTAGATGAAGTCAAATTTGATGTGGTTCCACTAGATATCTGTGGAATTGTGTTGGGAAACCCATCCTTATATGATAAAAATGAAATTTTCTATAGAGAACATAATTAGTATCATTTGTTAAAAAATGGAATTGAGTATATAGTACATTCACATTCATTTAAAAATGACAGATCATTGGGAACTACACAACAACTAAAAAGGGTCGTTAATGCAATTCGAAATTTGACACTTCTGTTTATGCAATTTAAGGAAGAAAAGAATCCTATGCATGAAAAGGAAGTGTCGTTGCAAAATAATTCACCTATTATGGTTGATAATGTTTTTATGGTAAAACATAAGCATGATGTTCGTACAATCTCTTTCATATATTCAATTTTGATATTAATCTTTCTACTGATTAGCAATATATTGTTGGTTATAACAATATTAAATGTAGATTTGGTTGAAAACGAGATTAATGTAATTAACAATGTTAGTGCAGTGTTGATTGTTATTATGATGAGTCAGATGTGTAGATTCCAGGAAGGATGGACAAATAATACAGGACAAGTGAGATGAACATGTCCTCACTTGAATTATAAATGATTCAGGAGTTTGGTTGTCCAAAAACTTCTCAGTGGGAAGGTTTGATCCAAGAGGATTTCTGAGATCGATCAAAATTAAAATATTCAAATTGCAAACATAAGCTTGCAACTGCATAGATATCTAAGGGATATTTTTGATAACGTTCATTTCATGCAAAACAACCTCTAGATGAAAATTTTATTGAGTTCTGAACTTTTGGAAAACAGGTAAAAGTGGCAAAAAGCGAAGCCATGTGGCACCACTGTAAGGGTGACACATGACCTATACGACACTGAAATGGTAAAATAACAAAATTCTATATAGTAGCATCTATTCCAGTTGGCATCTATTACAGGATGGCAAGTGGCGTCCATGTGGACCAACCAAGACTTGCCACATGGAATCTTGGTTGGCACTTTATTATTTTATTCACCAAAAATATTGGGGTCAAGTAGATCGAACCCCCTACCTCTCCTCTATCAAAGCCTCCAAAATATCTGCCTAGCCGCGCCTTCCGCATATTGTTTTTTAACGCTTTAGTTCACATCTCCTATTGAAAGTTGTATGTTCTCTTATTTGGGGAAAATCCAAGGTCGAGGGCTTAGCCCTCGATCCCATACCATTTGTTAACCATTGTAACCATGCAAACCCATAGAACCAGTGAGAAACCAAGAGATAATCCACATGACGATCCAACATATAGAGCCACTGCATAAACCATCCAACACAAAATCATGATATGGGGAGAATTTCACAGTGATCCAAACAGTAGTTGGTAGGTTGTCAAGCGTCGAAAAAATATACCACTTCGACTCCTTCACCTGCCTCAATAGGTCCGTATCGACAGGTCCATCTCGATAGGTTCACCTCGACAGTTCTACCTCTACGGTTGAACTTGTGAACCGTTATAACTTATCTGTAACTGAACATAATGGGTAGTCACCCAAGAATCTCAACATCCTATATAAGCATGTACATTAATGTAATATATACATATATATGATTCCTCCATCTTTCATGGAACAGAAGTAATAAATTGGTTCAAATCCTTACATATTGTCTATGTGTATATTTCTAGTCGACCTAGTGTGTTTCCTTCTTTGCTAGTTCTTCTTATATGCTTACTCCATAACAATAATCAACTCATTCAGTCAATTTTTGTCCCTAACATGCACCTGGGTACGACCTAGATCATTGGTATCAGAGCAAGATCTTGTTCAGCACCTGAGTTACATAAGCACTTCCATCGAAGTCATTTAACTTATGTCTATTGAAACACGCTCACAAACTTATCAACACAAGCATACACTTCCTTCGACTTCATAAAATATGGCCGAAGAAGCAGTCAATGGACATGCAACTGACAAGACATAGAAACTCATAGAAAAATCACTGGCTCACCAGCGAACCAAAATGTTTTCCCAGTTAAGCAAGATTCTCATGAGAGTCACTGCGAACTCCGGGGAATTCTCGATGCGGCCTCACTCCGATAAAATTATCCCCTTCAAATTGCAATGAATGTGGGCATACCAAACCTTGAAGGAAATATTGATGTAGAATCCGTCAACAATTGGGTACAACAACTAGAATCTTACTATGCAGTGAATCAACTCTCAGAAGTGGAAAAGATCACCATTGTGTCCTTAAATATGTCAACCTCTATACACTACTGGTGGGAGAATCTATTGACAAAGATGGAAAAACAAGAAGACCCCATAGACACATGGGTAAAATTTGTCGAATATGTCCGAAAGGAATTCTACCCACCCAAGTACTTTGAACAGTAGTATAAAAAGTGGTAGCAACTAAGGAAATGGAAAGGCCAGTCGGTACAAAGTTATACTGACGAATTCTATCACCTCATGGCTAGACTTAGCGTCCAAGAAGAAGAGAAATTTCTTGTCCTGAAGTACGTCGACGGTTTGTCCCCGTACATTCAGCAAGAGATGGAGTTTCTGACTGTTAGCACGCTTGTGGATGCATTTCAGTATGCCATCAAGATTAAAGCTAAATAGAAAGGAAAATCATGTTTTGCGAACAAACCAACAGGTCGAACATCCGACAAGAAGTCACCAACCGACTCCGACAAGCTCAAGAACCCTTCTCAGCCAACTCCTCCAAATCCCAATCATCAAAAGAATAAATTTCATAAAGACATGAGGGATCACAGAAAACAAACTCCTACCTGGAAATGGTGTCATTATCACAGTTCAGCATGCCATGATACATCAGAATGCAAAGCTCAGAAGACATTTATGGAAAAATTGTTGACATCCGACTTGTCCAACACAACCTTGGTAGAATCTGATCTAGATGCATCAACCCTTTTGGCTTTGACCTCGACCACTCCAACAACCTCGACCATCATCTATGAGGAGGAACGAGAGCACCTGTTCCATACACGGATATGGGTTCAAAACAATCTATTACATTTGATTGTGGATAATGGTAGCCACAAGAACTTCGTTTCTGAATATCTTATAAAGAAATTAGGTCTTGTCACCACTCCACATCCTCAACCTTACAATATCGGTTGGATGAAGGATGGGAAGGAACTAAGGATCACATGACAATGCTGACTCGCCTACTTCATTAAGCCTTTTGAAGATGAAGTACTCTCTGACGTGGCACCGCTTTCTGTAGCCAACACTCTATTCGGTAAACCCTATATTTGGGATCGACATGGTACATATCAGTCACGGCCTCAAAAGGTGATTGTCGAAATCCAGAATCATTGGTATGGCATACCAGAGTGACAACCCACGTCAATGGTTGCTATGATATCTACCAAACAAACAAAGAAGTTTATCAATCATGCTCAAAAGTTCGCATTAATCATGATCAAGCCTCAGCATTCCAGGAATACTATAGCAACGAGTCGACTCATCAACCAATGTAGCTCTCAACAACAACAATAGATAGACAACATTCTTGAAGAATACCAAAACATATTTCAAGCACTAGACGGAGTACCTCTGCATTGTCAGGTAAAACACTCCATTGAACTTGTTCATGGTTCTTCGTTACGTAATGCATTTGTTTACAGAATAACCATTCTAAAAAATGAATATATTCACAGACAAATACATGATTTGATCGACAAGGGTCATATCCACCCCAGCTCCTCTCTTTGTGGAAGTCCAGTCATCTTAGTTCTAAAGAAAGACGGGAATTGGCGCATGTGCATCGACTATTGGGCTCTCAACAAAATTTCAGTGAAGAACAGATACCCTCTTCAATGGATTGATGAACTCATTGACAATATGAAAGGTTGTAAGTTATTTACAAAACTCGACCTCAAGTCAAGATACCACCAGATTCCAATCGAGTCCATCGATATATGGAAAACAACTTTCAAAACCAAGGAAGGATTGTCTTAATGGTTAGTCATGCCTTTCGACTTAACCAATTCACCTGCAACCTTTATGAGATATATGGATGACCTTCTATGACCTTTAATCGGTAAATGTTTCATTATTTATCTCGACGATATCTTGATTTTTAGTCGAGCATCGGAAGAACATGTCAAACAGCTTCAACACTCTCTAGAAACATCAACTATATCTGAAAATGGACAAATGCTCATTTGCGATGACCAACATCAAGTATTTGGGGTATGTAATTGACTCTGCAGGCATTCATGTCGACCTAGAAAAATTACAGATCCTCAAAGACTGGCCCATTCCTCAAAAAATTCATGAACTAAGAAGTTTTCTTGGTTTAGAGGATTTCTATCGATGATTCATACTTGGCTTCAACCACATCGCATGGCCTCTGAATCTATTGACAAAAGGAAATGGGAAAACTGCCTTCAAATGGACACTGACACAACAACAAGCTTTTGAACAAATAAAAAACAAGATTTTTACTGCACCAGTACTTGTGTTACCTGATTTGCATCAACCCTTTGATATTGAGACGGATGCATCAGACTATGCCCTCAGCATAGTGATCACTCAGTTAGGTCACCTAGTCGCGTTTCATTCCAATACTTTTAATGACACAATTAGAAGGTACTCGACATATGAAAAAGAACTGTATGCCATTGTGCAAGCCCATAAGAAATGGAGACACTACATTCTTGGCAAGGAAACAGTCATCCTCACTAACCATAAACCTTTGCAGTTCACTTTGTCCCAGTCAAAACTACAGACAACCCGATAAATCAAGTGGATTAATTACCTGCAACAATTTGAGTTGGTAATTAAGTATCAAAATGGCAAAGCTAATTCCGTAGTCGATTGTCTCAACATAACACCCATTACTCTACTATCTACAATGACGAGTATGTAGGGTTATGACACCAATACTTGGTAGCAATTGTATTCAATATACTAGGATTTTTCCACAATCTATCGACAGATTCAGACTGCCAAGTTGTTGACTGATGACTACTTTCGGAAATATACCTTGCTATACAAGCTTTGACGGCTTTGTGTACCGACCAGTGAGCACCGACAAAAGCTCATTTGGGACACGCACTATAGCAAGACTATAGGAAATTTTAGAGTAATTTTAAATTGTTATGATCAAAAATTCAACATGCTTGAACAGTGATGAACAACCAGTAAATGTTAAGGGTATTCCTAGAAAAACTATGGTAAGGCAGATTTCTGCTTTACAACTTAAAAGAGTTGTTAGAAAAGGATGTAAAGCTTATGCAGTAACAATTACATATGAGAAAAGTAAAATTAAAACAGATAAGTTAAAAATAGAAGACATCCCTGTTTTAAAAGAATATGTTGATGTATTCCTAGAAGAAATTCTGGGATTACCTTCGAAAAGGGAATTGGATTTCACCATTTAGCTGGTACCGGGTACAGTACCTAGCTCAAAGGCCCCTTATCGAATGAACATATTGGAACTTAATGACTTAAAATCGTAATTAAAAGAGTTAATTGATAAAAAGTATATTCGGCCAAGTGTGTCTCCCTAGGGGGCACCTGTCATCTTTGTTAAAAAGAAAGATGGAACTATGTGATTATGCATAGACTACCATCAGCTAAGCAAGATGACTATCAAAAATCAATATCTATTTCCCTGCATAGATGATCTGTTTGATCAACTACGTGGAGCCACAGTGTTTTCGAATATAGGTTTAAGGTCAGGATATCATCAAGTGAGGATTAAAGATGAAGACATCTTCAAGATAGCCTTTAGAACAAAATATGGTCATTACGAATTTGTCGTAATGCCATTCGGGCTTACTAACACCCCAGCTGTCTTCATGTGTTTAATGAACAACATAATGCATAAATATTTAGATAAGTTTGTGGTCGTGTTTATCGACGACATTCTAATATATTCAAAAACTGAAGAAGAACATAAAGACCATCTAAAAATTGTTTTGAAAGAGTTGTGAGAACATCAACTCTTCACAAAGTTTAGTAAGTGTGACTTCTTTAAGGACAAGATTCAGTACTTAGGTCACGTAGTGACCAAGGAAGGAATTTCCGTAGATCCTGAAAAGATACGGGCAATCGAAGATTGGCCAGTTCCTAAAGATGTGACGGATGTTAGATCTTTCATGGGCATTACCGGTTACTACCGGAGGTTCATTGAAGGCTTTTCAAGGATAGCAAATCCGATAACTTCTTTGCAAAAGAAAGGAAAGAAGTTCGACTAGAACCAGAAATGTGAAGAAAGCTTTAAGAAGTTAAAAACTTTATTAACCAGTGCACTTATTTTAAGAATAGCAGATCCTAATAAAGAGTTTGTAGTATGCACTGATGCCTGTAATGAAGGCTTAGGCAGTGTTCTGACTCAAGAAGGGCATGTTATTGTCTATGAGTCTAGAAAGTTAAAAGTTCACAAAAAGAATTACACAACATATGATCTAGAACTAGCAGCTGTAATACACACCTTAAAGATGTGGCAACATCACCTAATTGGCAGAAAATTTATTTTAATGATTGATAATAAAGGATTGAAATATCTTTTAGATCAGCCTAATTTAAATGCTAGACAATCTAGGTGGTTATCTTTCTTAAGCGAGTATGATTTTGAAATCCAGCATATAAAAGGTAAAGAAAATAAAGTTGCTGATGCATTAAGTAGAAACGCAAGGCTGAATTTTGCAACAACAATAAGCTCTTATGTTTCAGACTTAGATGAACAGCTTAAAGAAGGAGTAAAACAAGATGAAATTTACTAGAATTTGTAAGCTAAAGCTAAGGAAAACCCAACATAAAACTTAATAAAAGGTTACAGTTTAAATGAAAAAGAATTTTTACTGTATAAAGATAAACTATATGTACCTAACGTACCTAAGGTCAAGCTATTAATTTTGGATGAAATCCATAAAACACCATATTCAGGTCATCCAGGTTATCAAAAGACTATAACCATGCTAAGAAAAGAGTATTTTTGGCCAAATATGAAAACTAAAGTAGCTGAATATATTGCAAGGTGTTTAGAATGTCAACAGGTAAAAACCGAACACCAACACCCAGCTGGTTTGCTACAACCTTTACCTATCCCTAGCTGGAAATGGGAAGTGATTAATCTAGATTTTATTACTGGACTGCCTAGAAATCAAAATCAGAATGACTCTATTATGGTAGTGGTTGATAAGTTAAGTATGGCGGCTCATTTTATACCTGTTAAAACTACTTACAAGGCTGCTAATATAGCTGATATTTTTCTAAAGCAGATTTTTCGATTACATGGAGTACAAAAATTCATAATCTCAAATAGAGATCCTAAGTTTACAGGAAACTTTTGGAAGTCCTTGTTTAAAGGATTAAAAACAACATTGAATTTCAGTACTTCTTTCCATCCTCAAACAGATGGACAAACTGAAAGGGTAAACCAGGTACTGGAAGATTTATTGAGAATGTATGTGAAGGATCAGCCAGGTAAGTGGGAGGACTATTTACATCTAGTAGAATTTGCATATAATAATAATTATCAGACATCAGCTAGATTTAGTCCATTTGAAATTTTATACGGACGAAAATGTAATACTCCTATCTCTTGGAGTAATCCAGTAGATAGATTGGTATTAGGTCCAGAACTGTTGAAAGAAATGGAGGAAATTGTGAAACAAGTGCAGGGAAATCTGAAAGTGGCATAGGATCGGCAGAAAAATCAAGCAGACTTGAAAAGAACTCCAAAGGAGTTTCAGGTAGGTCATGTGTTCATCAAGGTAAGGCCTAAAAAGAGCTCTCTAAGACTGGGGAGTTGTGCAAAATTGGCACATCGTTACTGTGGCCTATTTGAAATTCTGTCTAGGATTGGTCAAGTAGCTTATCAATTAGCATTACCACCTAACTTAAGAGTACATAATGTTTTTCACATTTCCATGTTAAAGAAATATGTTCATGATGCTACTCATGTTGTTAACTGAAATGTTGTATAGGTGGAACCAGAATGAGAATTTCTGGTGGAACCGGACTGTATCTTCGGGAGGAGGGAAATTACACTTTGGAACCGCACCATTGGACAGGTGAAGGTGCAATGGAAGCACCTTAGTCCAGAGGAAGCCACCTAGAAATTGGAAAGTAAAATGCGAGATGCATATCCAATTCTATTCCAGGGGACTTCGGAGGATGAAGAATAAATAACATCGAGGACGATGTTATATTCTAAGGGGGTGTGTATGTCACATGCCCCAATTTTGTAAAATAATGTTATCTTATTTTTATTTGATTCCAAGACATTATGTTAAATTTAATGCTAAGTTGAAACTGATGACTCAGCAAAGTCAAAAGATATGGAGTGTAATTCTGAATATTTTATTTTTAAATAAATAAAAGTGGAGACAATAGCTTGGGAGAGCTGTAAAAAAGAGTGTTACCGGTCAAGTTGGTGAGGGAACTAGGTGGAGAGAAAAAAGACAAGTCGCAGCATCCTCAAACACTTCCTATGTTGCAGGTGGAAACCTCCCTACATTTGGGGTGAGAGCAGGTGGCTCAATTAATGACAACTAACCCAAAAAGACCTAGGCAATCTTAATAAAAGTACCCAATGTAGAGAGTTGAGGCTACTCATTTCCAGGAAAAGAATCATTCAGGTGAATGCACTTCAAGGAATTCATTGGGAAAGGGAAATTTGAAGGAAGGTGTTTGAGGGGTAAACTGCAGGAAGTTGATCTAGTACAACTTTGCAGCTGAAAGATCTTACTGCAGTATGCATAGTTGGTATTGAGTCTCAGGACTAGTACTTTGTTGTTTTCTCCACCTAGTTCCAACCAAGGAAACCAGAACAGGCTCAGGGGTCCTAAGAAGTCGCTATTTGAGCGCTCTCCAGGAGTTGGTAGGGAGGAACGACCTCCCATTGATGTTGTCATCCAACTTAAAAGACAGGTTCCATTATCTTTTAATTTCTATGTTATAGTTTATATCTGTGGGTGAACAAACAATGAATGATTATATGTTAGGCTCTAAATTGTTAAGTTGAAATCTCTTAGTTATTTCTAGGCTGAATCTGTAATTTGATGAAAGATAAATCCTACCTATGTTTTTCCCCATCTGGAGTAATCCAGATCGTACTCTAGCACATGTAGTGTGTTTAAGTAAATGAAGTATAATAGGAATATGAATGAATAGAATACTTATGTTTTCAGAGTAATGAAATGTTACTTTTCAGTAGATAGTTGTTTTCTAGAAAGTATATTAATTTGTTTGTAGAGATGTTGTCAGAACTAGACTGTGTAATTAGAATGTTAGAACAAAACAAGACTCATATTATTTAGTGACAGTAGTATGTTTAAGTATCTACTTCTGTAAAATGTATACTTATACTGAAAGAGAATAACTAATATTATTAGATGAATGTTTATGTTTATCATCTAGGTTGAGAAAAGATGTAAAAATAATACAGATAGTTATTTTTATCCCTTAGTATTAACTAATTTTTCCTACAACTATTTGAACTAGGAACAAGATAAATACTTAAGTATCCTTTTCTTAGTATTGTTAATTAAAGGACAGTAGTAACTTATGCTTAAGTTATTATTATTATGAAACTGTCCTTATACATTTATAGACAGTATAGATGTAAATAATATTGACAGGTAGGAAAGTTCTTATATTCTTTCAGTAAGACTATAGAAGCAATGGTATTAAATAATACAAATATTACAGATTGCTCTCAGTCGTAATTATTATACAAATAAATACCAACATAAACTTAAGAAGAGATATTATACATAGATAAATAATATTATAAATACCAATAATATTATTATTATCATTAAACAGTGATGTTTATAAACCATTAATTCATAAAAGCAAACTGAAGAAAACTGTGTAACAATAATCAAATTTACAAGAAAATAACACATCAAATAATAATCTATAAAAAAATTAAAAAGGGAATAAACCCTAGCTCATATTCTGAGAGTAAACTATAAGTATTATTTTTTATACTGTAGTAACTTAGGTTACACATAGGTAGTTCTTTTAAAACTATTAACTAAAATGTTATGTACAAAAGTATACTACAATACTGATTAACTTGTATAAATGTATTTATAAGAGAAACAATGCTGTTCTTTTGATAACAACATACATCTATAGAAATAAATGTCAGGGTTAAAACCCTTAAAACTATTACATTACAAGTATCAAAATATTAAACCAAATTTATATCAAATATGTAATCATCAATAATCAGTCTAATCATCTACTCACAATCCTTTAAGGACAAATAAAATAAAGTAGAAAAACAGTATAATTATTATAACAAGAATAGTGTAAATCAAATAAGGGTTTTTACAAGACAAACCCTAATCCACAACTTCAATCAAAACAAGTAAGATTTAAGTTACGGCTGTAAGTACCAGCCTTAAAATTTTAAGTATAAAAACCTTACAAAGTACTCAACTGAGTTTAAAAATTCATTATATTCAGGAAGGGTAAAAACCCTAGAATTACACAGAGTATAATATAAACTCCCGTCAACCAAAAATGAGTTTACAACTGTACTGCCAATACAAAATTTACAAACTTAAACCTGACTGTGAAGCCAAAGCTTCGACTAAGCACAGTGCATAATACAAATTAAGTCTACCCTAACAAGGGTTTGGATTTAAGTATGTCCACAACAGCCTGTAACAATATTAAAAACAATAACATAACTCGTGACAAGACGAGAGAGGGTTTCCAAAATACTGGGCGAGTCCAACGACCACCCTAACACTAACAGAGTGAGAATCAATCTTTCGAACCACAGGGCTTACCCGAGTTTGAACCACGAGCCACGGCCTTCGCAAGGGGCTATCTTTTCTTCTTTGAACAAGCTTAACAGTGGCAAGTACCTGTAAGCAAAGTAACAAAACAATGTTAAATAATTATACTAATATAAACCACAGTAACAGCATAATGAATTTGACAATGAAGTCTTGAAACCGAGCTATTCATTTACCTGCTAGAAGAGAACAACGAGCAGCCTCAACAAGCACTATCACCTACAAGCTTCACCTTATTATAAACTTAACAGCATGCAAGGATATATCTCACCCAACGACGAGCCACACAAACAGTAACTAAATACTGAAGCACAATGGAAGCTACAAGATAGCGAAAGAAGATTGCACAGGCCGCGAGCTAAGGGTATCGAATCTCTCCACTACAAGCAGAATAAGAACCTAGCCATGGACAATGGCTTCCAAACCACACACTAGCAACACTTGCAGCATTACATCAAGACTCAAGACAACCGGAGTGAGGAAGAATGACGACCGCCATGGAAAGGCTAAGCCGAGCAGCCTCAAGGCTAGCGCAGACTGCGAAGAAACAATGATAAGGGTTAGGTCACAAGAAAGGTTTTATATTCCCGACGCATGGTTAGGAGATGGCCACATGGTCTCCATTAATCAAACACGCAGTGGGTCAAATACTATGTTGCCTGCGTAGAGCCAAAACCAATTATTAAATCATTGGAACGAGTTTTTAAAACCATATTATAATCCCAATAATTGCCATGACGTTGGTAATAATTTGCACCATATCATTTGCTAATGTAAGGAGGTAAATTTCAACATTATTGGACATGTTGATCCATCGTGGTGGACACTTTAACCTTTGTTAAGAAGCTTGATAATCGACCTTGCATAAAACTCTTTTCCATTATAAACCATATGTTAATACAATATCGCATTTATCATTTGAATGGTGGCATAATTTCTTGTTAAATGATGTTGATATTATAATTTAGAAATCAATTCATGCATGTTTATTGATATATAAGAAGATCAAATTTTCTTTACAATAGATAAGAGATCTATGTGGTATTGGGAGAGTTCTTACTAACTGATAAAGAACTATAGTTTTTCTTTATAATAAAACTATAATTATAGTTGGTAAATCTTTTGCAATAATATTATCATCAGTCATAAGGTTATGAATGACATGGTGCATTAGTGCAAAGGATTATAAACTTAAATTTGATTACGTTGTTATTTGTAAACTAAGTATAGACTAAATGTTTATCAAACAACAGTTATGCATGTCTATGAGACTCACAAAATATAACCACTCAATAATAATAGAACTTTGAAGTGATAAGAAAAACTTATCGTAAGAGTATTGCTATGGATTTTGGCTATACAGTTCATAGCAACATTAGATTGATGAATTTCGAGTTACGACTCAAATAGGAAATTACTAAAAGATTCATTAGGACAATTTAATAATAAGTAGTTATAAAACTAAGCAAGATAACTAAAATAGGAATAAATCTTTTGAGTCCAAAAGTTATTAGAACCTCGGGGTTTAATATGAAAATTAAAGTATAGGTAAACAATAACCTTATCAAGGAAGGCTTGATGGCTTGCAGCTTATATATGGCAAACTAACAATGCCTAAGTTTATCAGACTGTAGGTTTATGGCAGAAGCGAATCTTGGGATAATTGTTACACAGTCAAGATATTGTACTAATACTTAAACGCTGATAAAAATGATCTTTATAACATTACAAATTACATAAACAAAAGTAGAAATACTTGTAACTGAGATTCTATTGTTTAGAGTCGCAAACATGTTGTACTGTCGTTACTTACTTCCGAACTTCTTTACTTGAAAAACTGATGAAAACCAAATGGTTTTACCTTACAGGAGCCGACTAGAGTTTAGCAGCTTATTTTACTAAGCTTTTTAAATTGCAAACAAAATACTCCTGACACTAAAAGATCTTTTAAAATATACTTGATCGATCATACCTGTAAAAGATGTAAGAAATAGTATTCATCTGCGCTAGCACGATTGCTAAGTAAGCCCCAGATTCAAAAGTAGATTCCACCTACTGACATAAAAGAACTAATCAGTAAACTGAAGCAAACATCACACAAAAAGATTTTATTATTGCTACGAAAAATAAACTGTTAAGTTATTAATTTAGAATTTAATGAAACTAATTACTTGACTGTTTCTTTTATGTCAACTGTTAGCTGTTAGTAAACCGGAGGTTTTAGCGTTTATTGTTATCTCAAAATTTTAAATTTTTGTGAAAATTTGGGGTTTTGACAGGGACTGCAGGAACCAGGATTCTATAGTGGTAGCATGGGATCTTCCCATACCAATACCCAACAACCTACCCAACGATGCTGACGAATAAATCATCATGGACATGTAACATAACCAACAACATATGGCAACATAAAACAATATTTTACGAACACATTTAAAACATTACCATTTCATAACACATAATGAAAATATTATCAGTCGAAACAAAATATAAATCATCACACAAAAGTTAAACATACACCATACAACACAGAGAGTTTAACGTGGAAACCCATATGGGAGAAAACCATAAAAGCACTCTTCATTTGGCATGAGTCCTGTCTTGAACGCTTTGGCTTGCACACACAGCCTACAGAAATATCTCCAAAACTCCATCACATTACATTACATCCATGCACACAGCTTGCAGATCGATATTACTTCAACCCGACAACTTTGATTCATTCTTCACATTACAACCTACAATATTATAGTCTTCTTTAGAACTTAACCTTGAATAGCTCTATCTTATCTCTCGCTATGACTATTAACATTACCCACTCTCTTAACCCCAACCCTTTTCGTTAATATAGGCTCTAACGACCAATTTTACATCCCACACCCACTACCCATATGTGGACAACTTTTCTAACTAATTCACCTCATACATTTAATGTTTCCCAAAAAGTTGTCTAAAATTTTGGAATTGACCATTTATGTCTCCACTTAGTCACAGTCATGTTCACACCTCGAACGGATTACCCAAAACTTTATGCTTGTTACCTAGGGCTAACACTTCTTTATGTTAAAAATACAACGTTTAGATTTAACAAATTAACTTGGATGTATATTTTAATGGTACAATTATTGATGATTATTTAAAGAATATATAATTTTAATTTAACAAAATAACTTGGATGTATATTTTAATGGTAATTATTAATGATTATTTCAACTTATTGAATAGATTTGACTGGTTTTGGTTAATTAAAAATGATTTCCTGCATACTGACATAATGTTTTTGTTAAGTTCTTATATAATGATTAAGTGGATTATATAATCTAGTCATATCTTAATTTTCTAAAATAGCAAATATTGACATATTTCAAAGTAAAAAAAAAACAATTTTTCAAATATCATGAACAACACACCACCTTTAAAAAAATAGCATTAACATATTAAACCAACAATTCTTAGTTTGAAGGCAAGTCCATACACAATTCAAACTAAAATCGAGAAAATACCATTAACATATTAAACTTACTATTATGAGTTTGAAGAAATTAGATATGCAAGTCCAACCTATCAAACTAAAATCGAAAAAATACCATTAACATTAAACTTACAATTCTGAGTTTGAAGAAATTAGAGATGCATGTCCAAACTATCTCGAAACTCGAAATATTGATTGCTACTACGATTCCTCTTTGCTTCGGTCCAGTAATTACCTCCGTACTTCATTAACTGATGTAGTGAACTTTTGGTAGAGAGAAGTAATTGCCCATACAAGAATAGCCATTAATGTTTGGTAGAGAGAAGTAATTGCCCATAACCATGGATTGAGAAAATGCCAAACTTGTCCATGAATAAATGTTTATTTATGTGAATCTATAATATTGAAATTAAAGTATATATTTGATATTTCAAAAGCATTGGAACAAATGTATTTATATAATGTAAATTAACACATTTATATAGTTTGTGGCTCGATCATGTAAAGAGGGATCAAATGGTTGAAATATAATGATGGAATGGAAGACAATTTAGAATTTTTTTATTCTTCATATTTTTCTAGGTAAATGGGTTCAACTCTTAGTTATCCATGCATAGCTACATGTTATCACCAACATTCTTCTGTTATCCATTTATCAACTACTAGATATTTATTATATTCTTTTTTTATATATCTCACATTATTTTAGTCATCTGCCATGAACTCTTGGTTATCCATTTATCAGTTATGGGTTATCCATGCATCGCTACCAGTTATCCATTCATTACTAGTTATTTTTTATATAATTATTTATTTCGAATTTTGAACGACTAGCATAAAATCTGTAGTAAATTTGTCTCATCCTTGTTTCTAGACAAAAAAACATAAAAGATAGTCCACTTCAAATCTTAAATAAAAACATCTATAAACATAAATATAAAAAATACTTTAATATTTTAATGTTTTATATATGATAGCGATATTATTATATTATATATATTTATAACACTGCATTCGATTAGACAATGTCGCCTATTTACATAATGTAAATTATATAAAGTGCTTTTGTGTTTTATATATAGTAACTATATTATATATATTAATAACCATGCATTCGATTAGACAATGTGCCCACTATGTGTGAATTTCATTTTACTAACAACATAACAACTTTTTCATACCTAAATTCAAAATTCAAATGTGGTTTGAAATTCAAAATTCAACTGGCAAATTATATAGCCGTTAAATGTAACTTCAAACTCCGTTGTAGCCATTTCAAAGAGGATAAAACAGAGCACTGAACGGTCAGTGTTAAGCAAATCAAATTGGAAACAGAATGCAATTGTGAATTGAACTAACAAGAAAGTCTGGGTCCGGTGTTTTTTTAATCAAAATCGTTCAAAATTGCATGGAAATTGTTATGTAAGGAGTTATGCAATTTCATCAATCGCAAATGGCTGTCATAGACTAAATGCCCAAATTTTAAAACAATCCAGATCCTCCAAATTGCAATTCCAGCATTTCGTCCTCTACCGGATTCCTACAGGATTCCGGCGGCTCGGAGGCGTTTTAGTTAGCGTATATACTACGTCAAATTGCCGACACAGATTCGACAGCTTCTCATTAAAATTTTAGTTTTTACTACTCAATTTCCCTATCGTGGTAGTTCAGATCTTCTATGTACTATAAAAATCTCAGCTTCTACTAATGTGGAATCGTCCTATCGTGGCAGCTCAGAACTTCCAGGTACTACGAGAAGCCCATCCTCTCCACTGTGGAATGGTCACAGTTTTTAGTTTGTTCGAAAATTAAAGGAGCCGACGAATCTCGACCTTTCAACCGACAAATCGAGGCATGTACAATAAATATCCACATCGACCATGTAATCTATTGCTTCTCAGACTCTGAATCGACTGATGTATAAGTCATGATATCTAGGCATCTTGAATATTGTAAGAAATGCAATAGAATAATAAATGTTGAGGTGGCAGCATTGTGAGCTATTGAATCTCAACTTGTTTGAGATCCAACAGCACATAGTGTCGCTCACAGTGTTTTATGTAAAATATTTCATCATAGTATGATGTAGAGTATTAAATGCTGTTTCAGCAGTTTTGTAGGCCATTAGATTTCAACCGTTTGAGATTCAATGACCTATATTACTAGTGCAGCAGCATTTAATACTCTACCTTATGCTAAGTATTTTTCACCAGTATCCTGCCTTTTGTAAATATGCGTGGAAGACTTGGTATGTACATGACTTCTGCCATCGAAACTGAAAAACGCTTGATCGTTATGTTTTCAAAATTACAGGAAATCCTCATAACTTCAGTTATGGTAAAACTTTCTTTAAATTTTGAGGAGAATCATTTTATTTCTATCCATTAAGAGAAGGGTATAAATAGTCACTTGGATTTATAAATGTAAAAGGATTATATATATTTTTGGATATTTTTAATGAAAAGGATTATATATATATATATATATAATTTTTGGATATTTTTAATGTACATTTATGTTAATATGGTTTAATAGTAAATTGTGAACTCATTAAAATAGAAATCCATATTAAATTCATGTTTATTTGCAAAAAATATTACTTTTAATATAACTAAGAATATTTATTAAATTTTAATATATATATGACGGTGGTGGCAATTAATGTTGATTAAGATTACTTTGGTCTATCAAACCTTAAGAGAAAATATTACTTGGAATGTTGTAAATTTTTATTCATATGCTCAAAGGGCTTAAAACCAAGGGTTCTTCGGTGGCCATAGTTTTGACATGTTAAAAGGTTAGGGAGGTTTGTATTATAGCAAAGATTATGAAACTATGATCTAATGTGGGTGTAGGTATGACATTATAAGAGAAAGTGACTTTCATCTAAATGTTCATAGTCTTACATAGATAACGAACTCTTTACACCCAGGTTGTTTTAGATATTGTCGAACGTGTTGTTTCACTATGAAGTTCATGAAAATACATTCTTATCTTAGCAATATTAATTTTCTTCTTCGAACTAGTTAAAACATAGATATTCGTTTGATCCTCCATATAAGGGTTAATGAAGTCTTTATAATAATTTTATTTTAACCTCTAATTCTTTCTTGTGTCACATTTTATCTTTAAACTTAGATGTGACAATATTTTTAAAGTTATTGACATTTTGTAAAGTGACATTTTCATGTTTATCGAAGCCATGACATCGTTATACCAGCCTCTCTTGAGACATAGGTGGTCTTGACTGGATTTTAAAGTAATTTTAGGAAATATCTGGTCTCCCATGTTATCTATCCTATAATTGTAGATCATATACCTAGTCATAGCAGTGCGCTCAATCGATGAAGACCAACTTCTAGAAGGAGAATAGGGTAGGGTGTATTGCTTTTGATTTCGAGGTTATACATTATGAAACACTCTTGGATTTGTTCAATCTTTCTCTAGGATTCTCTGAATATGTTGCAATCCCATACTTCACAACCGTATAGGATAACAAGAGTGATGGGAGTTTTCAAAATGAACTTCTTTTTATCCCACATCACAAGGTTTGTTGATTTACAATTGTTTTCAAGACAAAAATAAGTTTTCCACCCTCCATTAATCATTTTCCTAATGCTATAGTTTTAATTGAGCTTGTGATGAATTTAAAAATTTGTGAGATATTTGTAAGAAGACACTTCCTCCAAGTTACTATTGTCATATACAAAATTAGCGTAAGTGACCTTCTTGGACTTGATAATCATAACTTTTGTTTTGTTGGTGTTAACATGCATACCCGTATTAGAGCATAAACTCCTTGAGAATTCTTAATTTCTTATCATGATCAAAGGGGCACCTTTCCATAAGAACAATACCACCAACATAGAAAAGGACGATGACTACTATTCCAGCTAAGGTCATACCAACACAAACTACTTATTTTAAACAACCTTCTAGCTTGTCAATGTATATGTCGAAAATGGTAGTGAAGAGGGGGAAACCTTGCTTAAATCCAATATTACATTTATGATATTTCAACCACCCCTTGGTTCCCTTAAATTTGGAAAGGAAACTCTCGTGCAACCTTATTGCAGTAACTCTCAACTCGAAAGGAACCTTTAACACTTCTATCTCTTCCACAAGTTATTTCCAGACAATATATTGAAAGTTGGGCCCAAAGTTCACAAAGTAGTAGAATATATTGGTTTTACTATTATGGCATTCCTCTTCAATGATCCTTAGTCTAACAAGGTGGTCTGTGGTAGAGTAATCACTTTTAAATCCTACCTGACCTTTAACCCGCTTACTTTCACTTTCTAGACATACATTGATTTTCTTTTCTAAAAGTGTACCGTAAAGCTTGGATAAGAGAGGGATAATCATAATGCTTCGATAGTTAGAGGGGTTATTTTTATCACCATTTTTAAAGATAGGAATAATGAGGTTCTGACTCCAAGGATCAAGGAAACCTTACTTAACTGCTAGATTAAAGAGTTTGTGGATACGAGGAATGAGGACATTCCCTCAAATTTTTAGGATTTCTACTTGGTATCATTCAATATCCTTAGCTTTTCCATTTGCTAATCGCTTAACCCCAAAATAAATGTCTTCTAATGAGAAAAATTATTCTTCTGTAAGGAAGGTTTCAATGTTATCTATGACATCCGAGGATTCATATTTAGCATTTTAAGATAGTAATTCCAATCTTTCAAAGAAATTCTATGATTATCTTTAGTTTTACTAATTATAATTTGCCTCCATAATTTTTTAGGATCTACTTTAGATATGTGTAATTTTTTTTTTGATATAATGCATTTAATTAGGGATTTGTATCTATTTATCTTGTTGATTTTTAGAGCCTCTTTAATATCCTCGTATATGGATCTTCTTGCATTTTTACATTCTTTATCATGCTAGGGGTTAGTTCTTTGATTTTTATTTTTACTCAAGACTTTGATGGAGTAGTTGTTAATGGAATATGAGAGGACCATAGTAAAATTATGATATAGGTCTTCTATATTGTTCATACTTCATAGAGGAAACAAGTCATTTTTTAACTCATTTATGAAAAGATCATTCTTATTTTTGTCAAAGATCAAAGATTTTTACTGCGATAATTTTATTGTGTGGGATAACTATGTAATGTACCTTTTTTGTCATTTTGAAGAAAATTACAAATTGGGCAAAATTGGAGCTTAACTAGTCATGACTCTAGATGGTTCCAACTTTCACCAAATGGTCCCTAATTTGAAAGGAAATGGTATCGTGAGAATAAAACATACCAATTTGTTTTGTGGACGCTTTGTATTTGAATTTATACCTATGCAACCTTGTTTGGGGCTGATGAAAAAAAAGCCAAAAGTACTAGGAAATTGTGATGAAATCCCCCCTAGGGTGTAGGCCATCTGGGCTTCCCAACTCATGTACGAACCTCCCAAATTTGTAAGAAGAGTATGGGGGAAGATATAATACTTCATGGAATTTCCTTACACATGGTTATTAGTTCTGCAAACTAGATGTAGGGTTTCACATTTCTTTGATAACTTTCAGTGAAATTGCTTATGGGGAAATTGCATAACTAGCTCGATTTTGACATATGAAAGGTAGATTTAAAGGCTCAGATCAATATGTGACATATAGAGACCATATAAAGATTAAAAATTTCCTCCCCAATAGTATTAAACATTGTATAAATCCCCTCACACAATTCTTGTATACAACTCATTCAATATGGGAGTCAAATACATGAAAACTAGTGAATTAGTAGCATGGAAATGCAAGAGTTTCACATGTGGATTTCTTGGATTTAGACCCATAGAACATAGGTACTTGAAATTAAACAGTAACAAATCATATATGTCTATCACAACATCATCAAACTCGGAGAGCATCCCTCATACAAATCTAACACAAGACTCCTTCAAGATTGAAGCCAAAGTCATGGAAACTAGTGATTCAATGGCATGGGAATGTAAGAGTTTCACATATTGATTTCTTAGATTTCGACCCACAGAGCACATGGACATGAAATTATAGAGTAACAAATCATATATTTCTATCACAACATCATCCAACTCATAAAAGAGTTGTCATACAAATCTGGTATAAAACTACTTCAAGATTGAAGCCAAAATCCATGAAAACTAGTGATACAAAGGCATAAGAATGCAAGCTTTTCACATAATAGTTTCTTGGATTTATAGATGAATAGAATATGGGCATGAAATTACAGAGTCTTATATAATATATTTCTTCCCCAACATCATAAAACACATATAAAAGTACTCATACAAATATGATATAAAACAGATTGAAGCCAAATCCATGAAAACTAGTTATTCAAGAGTATGGAGAATGCAAGCCTTTCATACATGTATTTATAATATTTCAACTTATAGAGAATATTTATATGAGATTACATATCCATACATAATATACCCAATCTTGGGCATTAAATATTCTCAACAAAGTGCACGCACCACTCCAAGAAGTGCGTCATCAACATGAGAGTGTGGGGGAGTGGAGAAGGAGTGAGAGAATAGGGAGATATATGAGAATTTGATTTTATGGAAATTCAACCTGAAACTAAAAATCCTTCATTAAGATCCAATAAGAGGTATGAATGGATTCTCCATCAAACAACTTGGAAAGGAATCCAAATCCCTCAAAATTGCTTCACAAGCAGGGAGAGTGAACACTCATCGTGCAATTGACAAGCAAAAGATCTCCAAAATTCCAAAGGAAAATTAACAAATGATCAAAATATATTCTCATTCCTCATCAAATCCTTTTATTAACTTCATGAGGCCTCCTAAGGTCTGATTTCCCTCCATGGGATTCCTCCAACTCATCTTAATGGTTCAATAACTCTCATGACACTTATTTTTTGTAAGTAAGAATTTTTTTTTTTTATATCAGAATGAGAGATATACAAAATGAGAAATTCAGCCTACTCCTAAGGCAAACCATTTCCTGTCCCTTCTTCCCACAGTGACTAAGACCGACTCTTAACCCCAAAATCCAATTATAATGTATTTCATCGATATTCTACGGTTACCAACAGATCCTTCCTAACTCCTTAACATATTATTCCTTCCTGACTGCTTGAACAAAAAACTACTCACCAACAATACAAGAAAAAATAAAATTGACAATATTTTGGCTCACTTGACATGACATTCTTGACATAATAGAATGCATTCTTCTCAGTACACTTATAACATAATACATGGGAGATCAGGGATGCATCCCTAGAGAAAACTCTTGGTTTTCGTTGACTGTATCACCATAGGTGGTGGAGCAGGGGAATCCTGTAAATAAAGCGCCTTCAGAAGAATGTTGTAATAACCCAAAATTTCATAAAAAATTAAAATCTTTAAAGTGACATAAAATGTATTAGATCGCAGTTTAGTAACTGCTAGCGGTTAGTAGAAAATGAAATAGTTTAACAAATTTTAAGGATTAGTTTCAAATACATAAAAACTAATACAACTTTAATTTTTATAAGTCATAGAAAAAGGACTTGCATTTACTTGCTACTAGTTGTACTGATGATTTACTATTTTATTTATACCTATGTTTCCATTTAGTTGGCTAAAGTAAGATAACTGCGGAAAAAACATAGCACTGCTATTTAGGGAAATTCATAAATATTGAAGTAAAATTTATTTCTATTTACATTCAAATAAAAGAATCGTATCTACCATTTACATTCCAATAAAAAAATCATTTCATTTACCTAAGGCAATCCAACTGAACTAGAGTACGACCTGAATCCAAGTGTGGAAAAACACAGCTTGGAAATTTATTTTCTATCTATTTCACTTATTTACATAATCATTGCCATTTCTACTATAATCTATAATTTTACTGAACTTAACATTGCACAGTTTACTTTTCATTAATAAAACCTAAACACTAACATGCCTGTAATCGATAAACTAAGAATTATTTAATTGAAGACAGTAAAAATAAAATAGAACCTGTTGAGGACAAGACGACAACAAATTAAGGAGGCTGTTCCTCCCAACCAAACTCCTGGAGAGTGCTCAGAACAACGCTTCCTCAGGACCCTTGAGCTTGTTCCTGGTCTTCTTGGCTGAGAACTGGGTGGAGAATGCAACTATACGACCTCTGTCACCTGACTGGTCCAATTACCTCAGTAATAAAAACTTGCTCTCAGTAGTATGATCTTCAGCTTAGAAGCTGCAACTAGATCAATCTCAGCAGTTATCCCCTCAAACACACTCTAGACTCCCCTCCATTGAATTTCTCTTTAGTAAAATTCATTCACCCTGAATGATCACTTCTCTAGAATGAGCAACCTTAGCTCTCTTCAATGGGAAATTTTATAGAGATGCCTAGGTATTTTGGGTTAGTTTTCATTAAATGAGCCACCTGCTCTGATTCCACTTTCTTGGGGAATCATGACCACAAATATAGGGAAGTTTCCACCTGCAACAGTTGGAAGTGGTTTGAGGATGCTGCCACATGTCAATTTGCTCTCCACCTAGTCTTCTCCACCAAATGACTAGTAAACACTCTTTTAACAACTTCCTAAGTTGTTGTCTCCTCATTTATTTATTTATAACTAAAATTTTCTGAATTTACATTAAATATTCTTGACCCCACTGGGTCATCAATTACAACTTAACATCAAATTTAACACAATGTTCCTCAAATATTATAAAATTTTTTTTGCAAATTGGGGCATGTGACATACACACACCCTTAAATTATAACATCGTCCTCGATTTTATTTATTCCTCGTCCTCAGAGTTCCCCTGAAATAGAATTGGATATGCATCCCACATATGACTTTCCAATTCCTAGGTTGCTTCCTCTAGACTAAGGTGCTTCCATTGCACCTTCACTTGACCAATGGTGCGGTTCCAAAGTGAGATCTCCCTCTGCTCAAGGATACAGTCTGGTTCCACCAGAAAATCTCCTTCGGGTTCCACCTACACATCATTCCAGTTAATAACATGAGTAGCATCATGCACATATTTATTTAATACATAAATGTGAAAAACATTGTGAACTCTTAAATTCGGTGGTAAATCTAACTGATAGGCTACTTGTCCAATCCTGGATAGTATTTCAAAAGGACCACAATAACGATGTGCTAGTTTGGCACAACTACCCAACCTCAGAGAACTCTTTTTGGGTCGCACCTTAATGAAGACATGTTCACCTACCTGGAACTCTTTTGGAGTTCTTTTAAGGTCTGCTTGACTTTTCTGTTGATCTTGCACAATTTTTACATTACCTTGTACCTGCTTTACAATTACTTCCATTTCTTTCAATAATTCAGGTCCTAATACTAACCTGTCCACTGGATTACTCTAAGAGATGGGAGTGTTACATTTCCTTCCATACATAATTTTGAAAGGACTATATCTAGCTGAAGCTTGCTAATTATTATTATAAGCAAATTCTACCAGGTGTAAATAATCTTCCCATTTACCTGGTTGTTCCTTTACATACATTCTTAGTAGATCTTCCAGTACCTGATTTACTCTTTCAGTCTGTCCATCAGTTTGAGGATGGAAGGAGGTACTGAAATTTAATGTGGTATTTAATCCTTTAAACAGAGATCTCCAAAAGTTACCTATAAATTTAGGGTCTCGGTCCGAAATTATGACCTTCGGTATCCCATGTAGTCAGAAAATTTGCTTTAAGAAAATATCAGCTATATTTGTAGCTTTATAAGTAGTTTATACAGGTATAAAATGGGCTACTTTACTCAATTTTTCAACCACTACCATTATGGAGTCATTTAAGTTCTGATTTTTAGGCAGTTCAGTAACAAAATCGAGGCTAATTATCTACCATTTCCAGCTAGGAATGGGCAAAGGCTGAAGTAGTCCAGCTGGATGCTAAAGTTCAGTTTTTACTTGTTGACATTCAAAGCATCTAGCAATATATTCTGCCAGTTCAGTCTTCATGTTTGGCCAAAAATAATCTTTTCTTAACACGGTTATAGTTTTCTGATAACTCGGATGGCCTGAATAAGGAGCTTTATGGATTTCATCTAAAATTAATAACTTAATCTTAGGTACATTAGGTTCATATATTATGTCTTTATACAGTAAAAATCCTTTTTCATTCAAGCTGTACTCTATACTTAGACTTTCTATTGGATTTTCTCTTGCTTTTGCTTGTAACTTTAAGTAATTTTCATCTTGGTCTATCCCTGCTTTAAGTTGTTCTTCCAAATCTGTTGTATAAGTGCTGATAGTTGCTATAAAATTCAGCTTTGCATTCCTACTTAATGCATCGGCAACTTTATTTTCTTTCCCTTTAATGTGTTGAATTTCAAAATCATATTCACTTAGAAAAGCAAGCCACCTAGCTTGCCTAGCATTCAGGTTAGGTTGATCTAACAGATATTTTAATCCCTTATTATCTGTCATTAAGATAAATTTACTTCCAATTAGATGATGACACCACATATTTAAAATATGTATGACAACAGTTAATTCCAAGTCATAGGTTGCATAATTCTTTTCGTGAATCTTCAATTTCCTAGACTCGTAAGCAATGACATGCCCTTCCTGAGTCAATACTCCACTGAAATCGTCATTGCAGGCGTCAGTACATACTATATAATCTTTATTTAGATCAACTATTCTTAAAATTGGTGCGCTAGTTAACAATATTTTTAACTTTTTAAAACTATCCTCGCACTTTTGATTCCAATCAAATTTCTTTCCCTTTTTCTGTAAAGAGGTTATCATATTTGCAATTCTCGAAAACCCTTTGATGAACCTTCGGTAATAACCAGTAATCCCCATGAATAATCGGACATCAGTTACATCTTTAGGAATTGGCCAATCTTCGATTGCCTTTATCTTTTCTGGATCCATCGAAATTCCTTCTTTAGTCATGACATGACCTAAGTACTGGATTTTATCTTTAAAGAAGTCGCATTTACTAAACTTTGCAAAGAGTTGATGTTCTCGCAACTCTTGCAAGACAATTTTTAAATGTTATTTATGTTCTTCTTTAGATTTGAATAAATTAATATGTCGTCGATAAACACAACTACAAATTTATTCAGGTATTTATGCATTACATTATTCCTTAGACACATAAAAACAGCTGGAGCATTAGTAAGCCCGAATGGCATGACGACAAACTCGTAATGTCCATATCGAGTCCTAAAAGTTGTTTTAAAGATGTCTTCATCTTTAATTCTGACTTGGTGATATCCAGATTGTAAGTCAATTTTTTAAAATACCGTGGCTCCATGTAGTTGATCAAACAGATCATCTATACGAGGTAAGGGATATTTGTTCTTGATAGTCATCTTATTTAATTGACGATAATCCATGCATAGTCATAGAGTTCCGTCCTTTTTCTTAACAAAGATGACAGGTGCCCCCAAAGGAGACACACTGGGTTGAATGTAATTCTTGTCAATAAGTTCTTTTAACTGTGACTTAAGTTCATTTAATTCAAGTATATTCATCCGATAAGGGGACTTTGAGCTGGGTACTACGCCAGGTACCAGCTCAATGGTAAAATCTAATTCCCTCTTCGGAGGCAATCCCAGAATTTCTTCTGGAAATACATCTGCATATTCCTTTAGAACTGATATATCCTCCAATTTTAATTTATCTATGTTATTTAGATTTCCTTCATTGGTTACTGTTACTGCATAATCCTTACAACCTTTCCTAATAGGTCTCTTAAGCTGTAGAGCATAAATCTGCCTTATGGTTGTTTTCTAGGGATTCCCTTTACGCTTATTAATATTTCATCATTATTTATACAAGTAAAGGTTTTATCAAAGCAATTCAAGACCACCCTATGTTGCTCTAACCAATCCATACCAATTAATATGTCGTATGAACCTAAAGGTAGTAAATTGAGCTTAACAAAAGTTTCAAATTGATCCATAGTTACTGCACAATTCTTTACAAAGATAATTACCTTTCTCTTCGCACCAGTAGCTAACTGAACCAACCAATAAATTGCAAACTTTTCAACTAGGAGTTTACACTTTTCTACCAAGTTAGGAGAAATATAGCTTAAACTAGCTCCTGGATCAATTAAAATAGATATGGGTGTTTGATTTATCTTACCTTCTACTTCCACCATGGAAGTTTGATAGTCTGCTTTCCGATTCTCCAAAGTTGCATTGATCATAGGCATAGTCCTCGCTAAATCACCAACATTCATCTCCTCCTGTATTGTGTGGATATTGCTGACAGTCATTTTCCAATTGGGACAAACTGAGGCACAATGTGGACCATTGCATTCCCAACACTTTACAGGTTCTTTTCGTTCATAATTTTTTGTGTAAATACTGTGATTGTTAGCAGACTCTTTATTATTTTGATTGTTCTAATTGTTCTATGAATTATTCTTATTCCCCTGGAAATACTTATTAGAAAAATTCCTGGTATTATTATTTTTAGAATTCCAATTAGGCACAAACTCTTTCTTTTTTTGATCAAAATTATTATTCCTTTTGGCCTTCTAGTTGGCCATACTCTCCTTTTTACGATTCTGTTCATAACAGAAATTCGCTTTCCTCATGGCTTCTTCCAGGGTTTTCGGATTGTCATACTCAATCCTATCCTTTATGTGATAAGGTAAACAGCTGAGAAACCGTTGTACCTTCGGTTTCTCATCCACAATGTATGGCACATACCTAAGCAGAATTACAAACTTACTATTCAATTCTTTCATATTCATTGTACCTAGTTTTAGCTCATAGAACTCTTTAGCCCTTTCTTCATAGTATTGTTTAGATAAAAATTTCTTTTTGAAGTATTTCTTGAATGTACTCCAATGTATGTTCTTCTCTATTATACCTTTCACTCTCTTTAAATATTGCCACCATATATCAGCTTTCCCTATAAGATTATAAATAGCCATCCTAGCCTTTAATTGGTTAGAATAGTGTTGGAATATATTAAACCCACTCACAACTTAGGATAAAATAATTAATCATTATTTGATTAATTATTCACCCACTAGCTTAATTAGTTGCCATCCACTTGCACCTTAAAGTCAATACATGCCATCTATATCCTAGGAATGATTTATTTCTAATTTTGGGTTTATCCATAATTAGTATACAGGACTTTATAGCAGATTCTGCTTTTTCTGCTTTTTCCTGCTTTTCTATAAAAGCTAGTCAACTAGGAAACTGGGAGCTTTTGTTTCCAACCCATCCTCCATTAGTTTTTCTCCATTTTCTAGGATTAGCATGTTATTTCCATCTCCTTTACAACTCACTCATGATTTTGCCAACTCGTGAGGTCCTTGATAGATTTAGCAAGTGCTTTATCCACCTATGGGGGTTTGCTATATTTTGGTAAGTCAGCCTTTTTGAGCTTTATTAGTTGTTTCCATACAATTTGACTTTACCATGAGGGAAGCACTATTTATGTACACTATTATTCATAATTATTCAATGGAAGGATACACACCAATATTCATCTCTTCAATCATGTGATTCAGTCTCTTTTCTTCTCTTTATTTTTCCTGTGTATGCTTGTGAGAATTCTTAGTAGCAAGATCTATTTCCTATGCTTCTTCTTAGCATCATTACTCATAGCATTGATCTATTATTTCTACATGGTATCAGAGCTACAAGGTTGATCAAGTTCTATAGAGTTGAGGAGTGCTTCCAGTCTCCTATCCCTCTCTGAAGAAGAGCTTGTCTAGCTTACAATATTTTCTCCTAGTTTGTTTTGCAGGTTGCAGAGAGTATCTACTAGAGAATATCAACAAATTCTATATGGATTCAAAAGTTCCTCTACTATCTCCTTTCAACTATGCTGATTGAAAGCCAAAGATGAGTGCATACTTAAAGAGGCAATGTCTCTTTGATGTCTCCATTGGTGCATTGAGTGAACCTGAGTCTTATGAAGAGAAGATTGATTGGCTAAATAATTGTGATAGAGATTATGGAATTATGTGTTTGGGAATGTCTCCAAATATATATCATCTCATATATTCTGCTGAATTTCCATTTGAGCTTTGGAAAATTTTGGACAAAGCTTTTGGTTTGCAGGAAATTGAAGATGAAGCATGGAGCGAACCTAGCATCTCCTCTTGTTCTCTTTCTCAAGATTTCTTGGCCTCTACATTCTCTAATGAAGTCGATCATGATGAAGAAGTTTCTCATACAGTTCATGTTGCTGCTTCCCTCTTTCATTCGAATGCTTCCTCCTTCAATGAAGAAGCAAATATTGAAGAGCCATCTTTTTTTGTGTCTCTTGAAGGTGATTTTTCTTCTTGTGATACTATTGATGAAAAATAAGTAACATATGGAGCTGCTACTGATATTGATTATGATCTTATAACCCATTCATTGTTCTCTCAATATCCTATCTTATATTCTGAGATCTATGTGCCAGATTCTTTACACCTCTTGCATGCCTCTCTCATTGATGGTGCGCAACCCAGTGACTTCCGGGATGTTTGCTTAGCCACATCAAGATTTATTTGTGTCATAACACTTACCTTACTTGATCTCATGTGCTTCAGCATATCCTCCTTTGTTCTTGGCATCAATACTCAGAGCCTTCTTGCAGATTGTGAACATCTCATTCTTTCCTCCTTTCATACAGAGGATTCATTACTAGTGTATTCCCATGAGTCTATTGATATGCTTATATGTGATCCTTTGGATTCTGATTTAGAAGCATATTTGTAGGTTGATACACATATAATACCACCATCCATACCATCTACCATACCTCTGAATAATCCAAATACTATACAAATCCCAAGCTCACTAGTTAATTCCTCATTGGTCTCTTATGCAGTGATATTTATCTTACATGATTTGAAGTCTTTCTTAACTTTCAGGGGCTGGTTATCCATGACCTTAGTCATATATGGACTGATATTAAACATGTTTGGATCTGTTCTAAACACTTATGGTTCAGATCTTATGCCCATCCATCATTCATATTTTTACAACTATCAGTTTTCCCCAGTTGTTCATAATTTTTTTAGTCTAGCCCTATATCCTCATGGAGCCACTGCAGCCTTTGTCTTTGCTGTTCCATATGTTAATATTTCTGATATATCAGAGTTTTATCATCCTCATATCAAATCTATACAGGTGCTACATCATATTGGAAGATTGACATGTGATACACATCACAATTTTGCAGCTATTCAGGGAATTGGGTGTGAAATAAATTGCCTTATTTTTTGTACTCTTTGGAAAGGAGTATGCACAGATCTCTTTTCCATTTCAGATTATGTTTGCAGATCAGAGTTTGACAGCAGAAATAATCATTCAGATAATGCTCCTACTTCATCAGTTGATGAGATACAAGGAGTCTCTCATCTTCCTTCTTACAGGTTCTACACTCCAACGCATGATCATGGAGTTCATGATTTCTTTAGCAAGTCCTTCATCCAGAAGCAGTTCAGTCAGCTCATTAAAGTGAAGATGAAGATATGTTGAAGACATATTTCAAATTTTGTGCCTTGTCCTATCTTGAGGGAGGATTTTTCCCATGTGGTTTTGCCTCTTTCCTCACTTTTCTGGACATAATAATTGTTAAAGGGTGACCATAGCCTTGTTGCTGGGCCCTATATGCATCCATATTTTTGTCATACCATCATAAAGTTAGACATATAAGGGGGTGTTGGAATATATTAAACCCACTCACAACTTAGGATAAAATAATTAATCATTATTTGATTAATTATTCACCCACTAGCTTAATTAGTTGGCATCCACTTGCACCTTAAAGTCAATACATGCCATCTATATCCTAGGAATTATTTATTTCTGATTCTAGGTTGATCCAGAATTAGTATACAGGACTTTATAGTAGATTCTATCTTTTCTGCTTTTTCTGCTTTTTCCTGCTTTTCTATAAAATCTAGTCAACTAGGAAACTGGGAGCTTTTGTTTCCAACCCATCCTCCATTAGTTTTTCTCCATTTTCTAGGTTTAGCATTTTATTTCCATCTCCTTGACAACTCACTCATGATTTTTCCAACTCGTGAGGTCCTTGATATATTTAGCAAGTGCTTTATCCACCTATGGGGGTTTGCTATATTTTGGTAAGTCAGCCTTATTGAGCTTTATGAGTTGTTTCCATACAATTCAACTTTCCCATGAGGGAAGAACTATTTATGTACAATATTATTCATAATTATTCAATGGAAGGATACACACCAATATTCATCTCTTCATTCATGTGATTCAGTCTCTTTTCTGCTCTCTATTTTTCCTGTGTATGCTTGTGAGAATTTTTAGTAGCAAGATCTATTTCTTATGCTTCTTCTTAGCATCATTGCTCATAGCATTGATCTATTATTTTTACAAATAGTTATAAATATGGAAGTACTTCTTCATCTCGGATAACCAGGATTCTGCTTCCTCCCCCTTTTCAGTTTCTCCATTAAATGTTGGTGGCTTGATCTTCTTAAACTCCCTAGAGATTTCTTCATAAGGTTTATATTTTCTTTTCCTAGTATGGTGGTTATCCTCACTACTGTCACTAGTATAATGAGAGTTACGTTGATCACCAAATACTTCGGAAGATGAGCTACTTTCATTTTTAATCTGTTTAGTCCTTTTATACTTATGTTGATAACTTATATCTTCCGAATCAGCTCTTTTACCCTTTCCCTCAGTATGAAATCTTTCAATTAAGATATGACTTAACTCCTCCTGAGCTCTCAGAATCCTCTCATTTTCTTTCTTAATAGATTCCATTTTAGATTTTAATTCTTTTAATGTTTGTAATAGTTATGAAGAATTAGTGGTTATGTCTTCTTGTATAGGTTCTCTTTGTAGATTATCTTGTTCAGTATAAGGAGATTCCTCTTCCGCATATTCCTCCAATATTTCCATACCTGTCGTTAAACTCAGAAACAAATTTCTTTGTTTGTATCATTCAAAGAAAAAAACATTAGCAAAATGATTTAAATTTACTGTTCCATATAAGCAATTGGAGCTTCATCAAGGCCTAGTGTTTGAAACTTGTGCTCTGATACCACATGTAATAACCCAAAATTTCATAAAAATTCAAAATTTTTAAAGTGACATAAAATGTCTTAGATCGTAGTTTAGTAACTGCTAGCGGTTAGTGGAAAATGAAACAGTTGAACAAATTTTAAGGATTAGTTTCAAATACATAAAAACTAATACAACTTTAGTTTTTATAAGTCATAGAAAAAGGACTTGCATTTACTTGCTGCTAGCTGTACTGATGATTTACAATTTTCTTTATACCCGTGTTTCCATTTAGTTGGCTGAAGTAAGATAAGTGCGGACAAAACATAGCACTGCTATTAAGTGAAATTCATAAACATTGAAGTAAAATATATTTCTATTTACATTCAAATAAAAGAATCATATCTACCATTTACATTCCAATAAAAAAATCATTTCATTTACCTAAGACAATCCAACTGTGCTAGAGTATGACCTGAATCTAGGTGTGGAAAAACACAGCTTGGAAATTTATTTTCTATCTATTTCACTTATTTACATAATCATTTCCATTTCTACTATAATCTGTAATTTTACTGAACTTAACATTACACTGTTTACTTTTCATTCATAAACCCTAAACACTAACATGCCTGTAATCGATAAACTAAGAATTATTTAATTGAAGACAGTAAAAATAAAATAGAACCTATTGAGGACAAGATGACAACAACTTAAGGAGGTTGTTCCTCCCAACCAAAATCCTGGAGAGCACTCAGACAACGCTTCCTCAGGACACCCGAGCTTGTTCCTGGTCTTCTTGGCTGAGAACTAGGTGGAGAATGCAACTGCAATACCTCTGTCACCTGACTGGTCCAATTACCTCAGTAATAAAAATATGCTCTCAATAGTATGATCTTTAGCTTAGAAGCTGCAACTATATCAATATCAACATTTATCCCCTCAAAGACACTCCAAACTCCCCTCCATTGAATTTCTCTTGAGTAAAATTCATTCACCCTGAATGATCACTTCTCTAGAATGAGCAGCCTCAGCTCTCTTCAATGGGAAATTTTATAGAGATGCCTAGGTCTTAAAGGTCAGTTTTCATAAATGAGCCACCTGCTTTGATTCCACTTTCTTGGGGAATCATGACCACAAATATAGGGAAGTTGCCACCTGCAATAGTTGGAAGTGGTTTGAGGATGCTGCCACATGTCAGTTTGCTCTCCACCCAGTATCCTCCACCAATTGACCAGTAAACACTCTTTTAACAGCTTCCCTAAGCTGTTGTCTCCTCATTTATTTATTTATAAGTAAAATATTTTGAATTTACATTAAATATTATTGACCCCACTAGGTCATCAATTACAACTTAGCATAAAATTTAACACAATGTTCCTCAAATATTATAAAATTGTTTTTGCAAATTGGGGCATGTGACAAATGTTAACTTTAAGATCCATATACTACATATTAGAGTTCATGGATTCTCCACTGATCTGACTTCCCCACTGCTTCGTCCGCCTCCTTCTTGTGCCATGTTGATCACCCTATGAGGTTTTTCATGACCTAGAAAAGAGCCATAGTCCTATCATACATGCTTAATCTGTCCACATTGTGGACAGGATGAAGGATCCAGTCCTCTAAATTCCAACACTCCTCATGGAGAGTTTCTCTATCTAGCTCATCTCACAAATGTTTCTCTATCTTGATAATCCTTTTTTGGATCTCCTTGGGAATCTCTACCTCAAACATTCTAGCTTCCCACATAGCCTTATTCTAGGCCCTTGAGGCCTTCCTGGATTTGTCCTCATGGCTTGGCACCCGCTTCCATTTCCCTTTACGACTATACATATGGTCACCTACACACCTTTGCTAAGACTTTGGAAAAATTTTCACCTCCCACGTATTTCTTTCTTGCGATACAAAAGTGATGGAAATGTTTCCTCACTCTCATGACCCAGCTTCAATAGACCCACAAAACCAACAAAACAATGAAAGATATCGACCCGACAGAGCAAGCTCAGCCGGCAACACTTGTGACATAAGCACAGTCTCACCTGAGATATCTTAATGGTAAACTGCCAAAACTATGTTTCTGCAGATAGGAGAGGGATTACAGTCCCCTGACGCACAACCAAGGAACTTGACAGAGTCAAAAGTTTTGAGTATTTTCCTAACTTGACAGTGGCACAATAGTTTGACACAGCCAACATGCGACACAACCTTTTCCTTGACAAATTAACAACTGGCGCAACTATGCGACCTAGGTTATTTCTTAACAATAAATGACATCAACGAGACTGTATTACAACTTAATAGTAAATGAGCATGAAATAATACACAATGTTTCGACGATGCTTTAGTCATTCATTCACTTAAGCAATAAACAAAAACAATACCAAATAACCCACAAACATTCAACATTCAACATTCACATGAGACAAGATGTAACATGGAAACCCAACCGGGAAAAACCCCAAAGGTGCTCTTCATATGGCATGAGAAATATATGGCACCTTTCATTCTGAGACTTGACTGCAGACTACTTGAGATATGTCTTTTCAGCTTAAACTCTTTCTTTCTCTCATGCTCTCTGGTTTATTATGGTTTTCTTCTATCTAATCCTACTGATTCGCACACAGCCTCAATCGACTCTTCTAACTACTAGCTTCTCACTCAGCTGCAGAATGACTCCTACTAATTGACAACCCTTCTTAAAAATGGGTTACACGACTCAACAACCTTCTACAATACTACTATCATACTTCTCTTTGATTCCTTCAATTATTTTCTAACCCTTGTACAAAATGGGTTCCTCCTATTTATAACTTCTACAAGACCACGCGGGGTCGACTACATATAGTGAGTTTGTTATAGGTCATGATCAACTGTAAAAAATGGTTACAAGTTGTTAGACACATGATTGACACAAGATTCTATTTGTATGAATTACAAATATTCCTTCATACGTGTGTCATCTATCGGCTTACACTAACTTCAACACCCGCAATCTTTCTGTCCCATTGATTTCTACTCATTATCCTTCTGCATGCCTGTAGATCCTCTTTTCCTTCATTGCACTACTCCTCATCACAACTTTCTCTCTTATGTGCTTCCTTCCTTTCCTTTACCTTTCTTTACTTCGTCACGCATCTATTTTTCCTTCTTGGCTCAACAGCCCCCAACACTCACATGTATCTCGTTCCGAGCCACTAAGCAAATCTATGGTTCTGGCATTGGTTGCACCAAGGTACTGACCTTGTCTTGAAATGCTTTGAGAATTCCTTGTACCAAGACAAATTCTTCTCATACCTCCTCCACTTTATTCTCCCATTGTTTGACACGGTAAGAACTGATATGTTTCGACAATAAATATTTCAGCGACTGAGTTATATGCTAGAGCTTCTACTATATAGGATGAAGGAGCCCTGTAACTTGTTCTTCCTCCATTTTTTGTGCTGCAACTTCTTCATTTATGTGTTGTTCCTGCTTGCACAAAGTCTTTACTTGTTGTTGTAGCTACTTCAGCTCGACTACCTTTGCGATATTTTCCTTTATGGGAAGCTTCTTCATGTATTCCTTAACCGCTGTGATTTTTAACTCGTTTTGGTGCACATCCTCTGTGAACTTCGCCAATGTTTGATCTTCTAGGAGCAATTCCTAATTTGCAGAGACTGTGCCAGTTTGTTCAGTACAGAACTTCTCTCCTTGATTAATTCAATCAACAACTTCAAATGTTGTTTTCCTAGTCTCTTCTAGGACCTAAGGGGGTGTGCTTGGTCTTTGATACGCTTTAAGCTCTTCCACCTATTTCTGTAGGTTTGCGGATATCCTGGATAAATAGGATACCTTTGCGGTTGCATTTAATTCTTGTTGGCCTTCTTTTTCCAAAAGTTCCATGACTGCATTGTTAATGGCTTCATTTAGCGAATCTTGCTTTGTTCTTGTGCTTCAATCTCTTGCTCCTTTTCCCTAAGGAGGGACTTGCATATTTATGCCTTCTGTTATAACTAGATCTTATTCTAAGTTTATCTGTTCTTTTTGTCCTAATTTTTAACCGTTGGTTTAAAATGATTTTACATTTTATGTTGATTTTAAGAATTTTTGACAATCAATAATTCTGGTTGGATTTAATGCTTTTAATGGTTGAATTATTTCATTATTTTAGTTTTAAGGTTTGTCTTTTGGGATTATTAGTTAATATGTACATATTTAAGCTTTTAGAAACTTATAATAAAAGTTTATTCCAAGTTTTGATTTATAATCTCACTCTCATTTTTGAGTCCTTTGTCAAATATTTTCATGAGGAGATTCCTGTAGCAGCTCTGTTTTTTCTGTTTTTGTCATTGAGAGCAAATTACGAGGAGATGGAAACGAATTCAGGAAAACCAAAAGTGGTTTTTTTCCACAACAGACTCATTCACAAAAACCTCTCTCTCAGTTTTGCAACATCTATTATCATTTGAGAGATTCGAATTCATCTTTGTGGCATATTTTTAGGGTTTGAATAATTTAATAATTTCCTGTTTTAGTCACAAATTTGCAGCACGTATTCTGATCAATTGAAAGGGAATTTTTAAAAACAAAGGGAGGTTTTTGTTCATACCATACTCATTTAAAAAAAACCTCTCTCATTTTTTTCACAGGTGTCCTGGATCGATATATATAAAGGCGTATTTGAGACCCAAATTTTCAGAAACTCGCCAAATTTCCCCAAATCTGATTTGTTATTTTTGGGATAATTGTATTTAAATATTTTGAGTAATCATGTAACTAATTGATGTAACTATTTCAAATTTCGACGTAGAAGGTAGTTATGGAACTACTTTACTTTTGTAATGATAAAAGGAAGACACACATACCGTTTTGAGGTGGGATTTTTCACTCAAGGAGAGGGTTTTGGAGCTTTGATTTCTCAAGCTAGCACTTATAACTCTTATGTAAGTGGATGACCGTTATTGATTATATATAAACTAATAGGCCCTTTTACCTATCATGATTTTTCATTTCTGATCTGGTTGATTGCTCAGTCTACAATTTCATTTCATGTTTAAAGGTTTATTCATGTAAATGCTTGTAGCCTGTGGGTGGAATTAGTATTTCATGTGTAATGTTTATGGCTTATTGGGATGTGTTTGATCCCCAGTTTATCTAAGTTGCATGATTCAGTTCTGTATTAGCTTGTGGAT
Organism: Pseudotsuga menziesii; assembly: GCA_001517045.1. Taxonomy (NCBI): domain Eukaryota; kingdom Viridiplantae; phylum Streptophyta; class Pinopsida; order Pinales; family Pinaceae; genus Pseudotsuga; species Pseudotsuga menziesii. The sequence goes on along the minus strand of LPNX011126702.1, from coordinate 21,273 downwards.
GTTTATTTCCTCCTTACTGATGAATTTTTTTAAACCAAAACCCCCAAAACCTATTTTACTTAATTTTATTTTATGAGATTGTGTTGGCTTGCTCTTTAGTAGTCTGAGAACAATTTCTGGCACTAACATCTTTGGCGTCATTACCGGGGATGAAGATGAAGTATATATTCCCTGGGATATCATTATTCATTTGATTTTGAGAGGTGAACAAAGTCAGAAAATATTTTAGACTATAATTTTTCACCGGTGACTCCATGATTAAAGATTCCACTACAAGGAGAATTTTGTTGACAGAAAAATGAAGAAGCCATATGGAAAGACTGGGTATCAGCTTGTTACTTTCCTCCATGAGGTTTTGTTCTTATTCATCAGCTCTTTCCTATCTTTCCCATTGCATGTCAAAAGAATTATTTTTTGTTTTGTTTATTTCGATGATCATAAACCTTCAAGTACATATCCCTCTTTGGAAGAAAAAAATCTGCATTCTTCTTGTTTTATTGATGTTGATCCTATTCCTTCATTTGAAATACATGTGCAACATGATATACATATACCCATATCTCTTGAACCTGATTATTCTGGTAATCTTGTAGAGAATAAAGCTGATTTATTACCCTCTACCATCACTGCTGAAACTTGCGAACAGCTTGTTGAACCTCATTTTCAACTCACAGATTTTTAGTCTAGACTCAGACATAAGATGGTTAAACCTCTTAGGCTGCCATCTCTCTTACATCCTTACCCTTCCTACTTTGTTGAATATCTTCCCCATTTTACTGGAAAAGACCATATTACAGCAGAGAAACATTTAAAATATTTTCATAATTTTATTAATAATTTTGAAATCATGCATGAGGATGTTGTCATGAGGTTATTTTCGAAATCCTTTGCTGGAGATGCTGGGTTTTGTTTCCAAAATTTAAAAGCTGATTCAATTGGATCGTGGGAAGAGTTACATGATGTCTTTTTGAAGTATTGGGGTAAGAATAAATCTTATGATCAATTTCTTTCTGAATTTTATAGTTTGAAAAGGGAGAATGATGAGCAAATTACTAAATTTAATTGGAGGTTTCAAATTTTTTATATAAGTAAGCTTACGGAGATCAAACCTTCGAAAAAACTTGCTATGGTATATTATGTTATGGCTCAACATTCAGATCTTGTCTTTTTCCTGTTAGAAAGGAAAACATCATGTTTAAGACAATTGTTTGAGGATGCAAAAGGAGTGGAGGAGAACATCCGAGCTTGCAAAATTCTTTGAGATCAGGCTCATGTTGAAGATATACAAGCTTATCAATAGGAAAAAGAACATAGGTATCATTCAGATTTAAGACATTTTTCTTCATCATTTTCATATTTTCATATGAACAAGGATATAAATGACGCTTGTGTTGATTCTTCATATCGGTTTGCTGACGTTTTAGATGATAATATACTTTTGTTGGATTATAGTAGAAATTTCCTAGTTCCTACTATGAGATTATCATGTTATGAAGAAGAAGTTGCTGCTCTTCAACCTCTTACTATTGATATAAAAAATAAGCTGCCATTCTTGACTTATGGTCACTTTCAGAATTTTATTTGTTCAAGTTTTGATGAAGGGTTTTATTTAAAGGTCGAGAAACAGTTTGAAGAGCCCTTAGTTTCCATTCTTGAGCCAAAGTTTAAAAAGAACAGCAATGGAGAGGAAAATAATGCTTCACTTTATGATGAATATATTGAAGACATTGAAGTTTTAAACCAGAAATTTCATGATCCCATGGCTTCTTGGATGGAGTTGTATTTTTCAAAGGTTTCTAATGCTCCAACATTTGGCATACTTCATATTTCTAGTCATATGTATCAGCTTCCTACATACTCTTTATTGCATTTATCACATCTTTTGTGGGTTTTCTCAAATAGTAGCATGCATGGAATTATGATTCTTAGTCAAATGGTTTCTTGGCTTCACTGGAAGTATGATTACACTTGATTGGGTTGTTTCCTTCGATTAGAAGTAGGAGTAAATAGCAGAATAATCTCGCTATACAAGCATGTAGATGCTTTTCAGTATGCTGGTTTTTAGCAATATTTTGTGATTTCATAGATATGTGTTCATATTTTGAGAAAGTTGCAGAGATTTGGTAAATGACTCCATCACCCAATGAATAAGGCACAAGGTCTACAGGTTCTTGAAGCCTCACAAGGAGGACTTCATCCCGTAGCAAGAGCCAGATGTTATAAATAGATCTTGTTCTTAGTTTATCTGTTCTTTTTGTCCTAATTCTCAACTGTTGGTTTAAAATTATTTTACATTTTATGTTGATTTTAAGAATTTTTGACAATCAATAATTTTGGCTGGATTTAATATTTTTAATGGTTGAATTATTTCATTATTTTAGTTTTAAGGTTTGTCTTTTCGGCTTATTAGTTAATATGTGCATCTTTAAGCTTTCAGAAACTTATAATAAAAGTTTATTCCAAGTTTTGATTTATAATCTAACTCTCATTTTTGAGTTCTCTGTTTTTCCTGTTTTTTTCATTGTCATTGGGAGCATATTATGAGGAGATGGAAACGAATTTAGGAAAACCAGAAGTTTTTTTTTGTCCACAATAGATTCATTCACAAAAACCTCTCCTAGTTTTGCAACATCTGTTATCATTTGAGAGATTCAAATTCATCTTTGTGGCCTATTTTTAGGGTTTGAATTATTTAATAATTTCATGTTTTAGTCACAAATTTGCAGCACGTATTTCGATAAATTGAAAGGGAATTTTTAAAAACCAAGAGATTTTTTTGTTCATAACATACTCATTTAAAACAACCTCTCTCAGTTTTTGCACAGGTGTCCTGGATCGAGAGATATAAAGGCGTTTTTGAGACCCAAATTTTCAGAAATTCGCCAAATTTCCCCAAATCCAATTTGTTATTTTTGGGATAATTGTCTTTAAATATTTTGAGTTATCATGTAACTAATTGATGTAAATATTTCAAATTTTGACCTAGAAGGTAGTTATGGAACTAATTTACTTTTGTAATGATAAAAAGAAGACAAACATACGGTTTTAAGGTGGGATTTTTCACTCAAGGAGAGGCTTTTGGAGCTTTGATTTCTCAAGCTAACACTTATAACTCTTATGTAAGTGGATGACTACTATTGATTATATATAAACTAATAAGCCCTTTTACCTATCATGCTTTTTCATTTTTGATCTGGTTGATTGCTCAGTCTACAATTTCATTTCATGTTTAAAGGTTTATTCATGTAATTGCTTGTAGCCTGTGGGTGGAATTAGTATTTCATGTGTAATGTTTATGGCTCATTGGGATGTGTTTGATCCCTAGTTTATGTAACTTGCATGATTGAGTTCTGTATTAGCTTGTGGATGTTTATTTCCTCCTTGTTGATGAAGTTTTTTAAACCAAAACCCTACAAACCTATTTTACTTAATTTTATTTTATGAGATTGTGTTGGCTTGTTGTTTAGTAGTCTGAGAACAATTTCTGGCACTAACACCTTCCTTGTTTCTTTTTGAGCCTGATAAGAAAGAGAATTTTATTGGATCCTAATCTCCATCTCATCCGCATGCTACAGAACATATACTTAGGCCATTATTAGTTTGCAAAAATCAATAGTTAGTGTCCCCAACTCATGGGAGACATCATCAAATGCTCGCTCCAATGTTTTTTGTGCTTGTACTTTGAACTCTATATTGAGCAACGGAAACAATAGTGGTGCTTCTAATGCATCATGAGGATAAACATCATACATCTCATATTCAACTATGCTCTTTACCTCATTAATGGCTTCAGTGAGGTTATTGACATGCTATGCGAGTTTGTTGGTTAATCGTATATTTTGTTTGATTATGCCCTTAAAGTTGGTCTGTGCTACTTCTGCGACCGCGTCTACAAGTAGGCCAATGTCTTCATTAACTAAGTTAATTGTATTAGCCATTTTATCATCCTTGATATTCTTGTGTTGTAGCTCATGTTGCTTGTTAGAAATAATGTTTTCATTAATAGATTTGGTTTGAGACTTGTTAGGGTTGTTAGAGATTGTTGAGATATTCTCTCAACCTATCTTTCCAAGATTAGAATAAGTTAGATCTGATAACACTTATATAAGTGTGTTGTATTTGGGTTTGAAAGATATATACGAATATTATTTTGTGTGTAATTTTTGTGTCATGGCTGCTCTTCCAATTTCTTTTTTGGTATCAGAGCAGGTCTTGGCCTAGATCACTCATAGGATGTCCAAGGAGAATAATAGAGATGTGAGTTTATCCGTTGTAGGAGTAGATAGTTTGTAGCTGTGAGTTATATTAATTTTCTATGTGATTTGGGAGCTGAGATCGCAACTGATCATTCATTAGAAAACCCCATCCATTTGAGAAGCCTCAAGTATTCTTTCTAATGTATCTGGAGGCTACGTGAATTGTTGAAGGATAGATTGTTTGTGTGAGGAATTATTGGAGTGAGCTTTGTGAGATATCTATTATATAACTGCTGCATGGGAGAAAAGACAACTGCTGAAAACAAGTGCATGGAGGATTCCGTGGAGGAAATGTGGCCTTTCGTTGCAGCATTGAATAGAGAAGATCGATGAGGTTTTTCCATCAAATAAATTCCCAGCTGAAGAGAGATCAGTATGTTGGTATTGGAGCTTTTTTTTATTTGTAATTGAATATCTCTGTTGCTACTCTTCCTTGTTCCACCGAGCACTGCGACGTGTCCTCCTGATCAGATCTGAAGCTGCTGTTGTTTCAGAGATGTAGAAATTCGTTGCCAATGTGTTGTTTGGTATTGTTGGCTGTAGAGAAGAACTATAATTCCTGAAGTATGAAGTGTACATGTATTAATGTTTAAAGTTTTATGTATTTATGTAAGAACTCTTGTATCTTGATATCAACTGGAAGCCCTGGCTTCAAGAACAGTTGTTCTTATTGGAATTCATCTTGTATAATTGAATTTTGTAGACATTATGTATGTAGAATTTATTCCTAGATACCGATGGATAGCCGAAAGAAAAATATCTGACAGATGGAGGAATGTCCATAGGATGGTTCCTTACTTGACTGTTCTATTGCGGAAGCCTCGACAGGACTATTTTGTCAATATTGTCAATTCTACATGTACATCAATGATGGTCATAAGCAGTTGCAGCATAAATGAGTTGAATAGTAAGCTCGAAGATGAGGATGAGAAAGAGTGCATTCTAGAGGCATCAGAGTGGGTGCAGGTGCTAGTGAAGACCAACCAGACTATGAATCAGATAAAAAAATATTTGTGATTTAGTATTGGTGTGTGTTTTGTAATGTAAGCATTAAAGGGGAGTGTTAGAAATAATGCTTTCAATAATAGATTTGGTTTGAGATTTTTTAGGGTTGTTGGAGATTGTTGAGATATTCTCTCAACCTATCTTTCTAAGATTAGAATAAGTTAGATCTAATAACACTTATATAAGTGTGTTGTATTTGGATTTGAAAGATATATATGAATATTATTTTGTGTAATTTTTGTCATGGACACTCTTCCAATTTTTGTCTCTACTCCTTTTCCTAGTCTTTATTTTGGTTCCGCACATCCTCGTTAGTTGGCGTGTCTTCTGAATCACCTTTATCAGATTCCTTATCACTCTCTTCATCGTCTTCGTTTGACTTGTGCGACTGGTTTTCTTGCACATTTTTGAGCTAAATATATCACTACAAATAGCCTTCATAAAATGTCAACCCGAGGAGGTAACCTTTGAGGCACAAGCACTATATGTGCAAGATCAGAGCTTATCCTAATTTGATCTGCTCTAATATAATATAATTTTAATCTCAACTCTTCTAATATAAGAATGTTCAATATTCAAATTCTTAATCTAGGGATTATCAATTCTAAATACTAACCAAATATTCTTACATCTAAGATCTCTAAAATATTTGAATGTCAAACTTTATCTTAATTTCAGAGATGAAATACCTTTCAAACTATCTTCAAAATAATCTTAATTTAAAGCATATATCTGCAAAACAAAAATAAAATAATGAAAGCTATTTATTCTAATATAACTTAGAAACTAGACTAAGCAGAAAACTATATGATGACACTGAAACAGAACAGGTGACAAAAAGTAAATTGGAAGATTGATTTCGTTTAATGTCTTCATACTCTTATCAATTCTATGAATTGTTATTTTAATAAGTTTTGATATTAGCATAGGATTTATTGTTCAATCTAATCTTAAGATGAGTCACTTCCACAATTGAAACTATACTAACTTAACTTGCATTTAGAACTCCAACACCATAATTGAAACTTGCGGTAGATATTATTAGTAAGCCTAAAACTATGTTTGAGAGAGACATAATTAAATTATCTTAAAGACTAAGCTATGATAAAGAAAATCAGATCTATAAATCCTACAATTGAATGCAACTAAGTCTATTTCATTAAAAAGCCCAAATTTGCAGAAAGCAATATATAAATTAAACTATCTTATGAAGCTAAAATAAATAAAATATATAATATTAACTCACATCTACAACCACATCGAGATAAATTAATTTTATAATACTATAACTAAATCTTCTACACTCAAGAATTCAGGCTTACAAAAGAACTGTATTTAAGCTAAAGGATAAAGTTAGAACTATTTTTATTGAACTAAAAGCTAAAACTACAATAAAGAAATCAAATGTATGAAACTAAAAACAGTTAAAGAATGTTTCAACTCAATCTTCTAAATGTATTAATTCGAGCTCGATTCTTAATCCTATCAAACTTTTGTGCACATTATTTTAGTAACCATCACACAATGAAAGGGCTGATTTCAAATATATGTAAATCTACTTTCTACAGCCACTTAACAATCTTACTAGCTACAATTATCTCTTCTAATGAAAACAAAAAATAACAATTAACATATATATTCTATACAAGAATTAAAATTACAAAGGAAGGGATTATGGTCTTCTTGGTGGATCCTTTCCAAGAAAGCCACAAGTCCTTAAACGACTTGCAAACTAAACTCTAAGCTACAACCATGGTTCTAAAATGAAGAAAGTATTAACAACATAAACATAATGTATTACAATATAAGAATCCATTAGTATATCATTAATTCAAAATAAAACAATATTATGAATTGATCCCTATTTAATTCATAAAACTAGTATTTGAGCAGCGTAGTTCTTCTTGTCCATTATCCATTCTATATCCCCTTTACATTTTGATTTGTGGCTTTTTATAGCACAGGAACTAAGATAACCATTCCCTATTTCTTAGTAACAAAACCTATCATCTATTTAATGATACAACTATTTTCATAATGCCCTTCTTATGCTCGAAAGATGTTTTGATTTGTTATCTAATAATAGATCTTCATCTCTATGGCACGTAGTGCCATAGAGATGAAGATCTTATTGATTATTTGTGAGTCATCAATGAGAATTGAGCTAGATGGACTCGGTTTTGTTTGAACGAGCTGGCAACATCTGAAGTATAGACAATCTTCATGATCTCTGATCTGCTACTGAAATCAAAGTATGTTGTAGAATATACTATAATTAGTCACAAATCATTTAAGAATTATATTTAATCATTAAATTAAAGGAAATCAAAGGGTTTTGATAAATTATCATACCTTACTATACTTGATGGGTATTTGGGTAGATATGTGAAAATATAGAGGGATTTATGGGTTCAAAAAATCAAATGAAGAGATCAAAAGTAGATATGGAGGGTGAAAAAAGTATCAAATTGGTGAGCCAAGATCTCCCCTACACCTATGTATTTGCATGTCCTCATGCAAACATACCTGTTAGAAGCTTCAAAATTTCAAAACTGGGCTTGACAAAAATTATGGCGTTTTGACAATGGTATTCAGTTTCTCATTAGCTTGATCTCTTCTTGATTTGAGTTTCTTATTTAACATGCTAATGCGAGCAAGATGTTTTAAGGCCTCTATTTTCCAAGGCCTTCCTATCTTTGCAAGGCACTTCTTTGCATCGATTGTCTTCTTACTCTTGGAGGTCAATTTCTCATATTTCTCTGCAAGCCGAAGACCACATGACCTTAATTCATCAATGACTTCCACATAATTTATGTTGGTCACCTTTAGTTGTTCATTCTCATCCTTAATATGTTGTTCAAGAACATTACACTCTTCTAGTGATATCTTTAGTTCCTCTATTTCCCTGTTCTTTTCCTGGATTTGAGCAATTACGTAGGTTGTAGGCATAGTAGTAGGGATTTCAGTATTGAGCAGGTCATCTTCAGGAGTACCATAGTCAAATTGGTGAGGATCAAACAGTTCAAGATTATATTCCACATGGACATATTTTCAAATAAGAGGATTTTCATGTAGATAAGGGTTTACAGGTTCAAAACCAAAATCAGGAAGAATAAAATCAGAATGTTCACCATATACAAAGTCAAATTTCTGAGGAGACGAAGGAGGAAGTGGACTTGGACTATTGTTTTTCTCTTTCTTCTCATTTGTCTTTGACTTAGGGGATTCTTCCAAATAAACCAAAATAGATGGTTGTACATTGAGGGATGGATTAGAGGGTTTAACAATTTGTCTTGTCATACTTCTGGTGGTTCCTCGCAACATTGTGGATTTTTCAACATTGGGGATTTTCGGTTGAGGTCGTTGCCTTTTGGATTTTCGTAATACAGAGGAGAAAAGATCAATTAGGGATATTTCTGGCTTTGGGTCAGGAACGGGCTCTGATTTACGACCTTCAGTCTGAGGAGAAACTTGAATGTGTGGAGAATGAGGGATTTCATATGAAGGGAGACCCGAACTCTATTCACAAAATTAGCCCAAGTATCCTTATGAATACGCAATTCATCTTCAATAAGAATCTTAATCAATCCATGATGGTAGAGACTGTTGTAAGGATTACCAAAGTGCTTATGAACCCGTCTTGACATCTTAGCCAGACTTTTGCACAGAAAATATGGGAAATTCATTCCCAATTCAACTTCGAAATGCAAAAGCAGGAAAACATTATAATTCAAAGTGGTGACATACCTCCCTTCACAATTCAAATATTTCTATAATACATAAAGCACATTTCTCCCTTCATCCTACATCCAATTTCGAGGAAAACCCTTCTTTCATCTTGCAGACTGATGTTCCTATTTTAAGAATCTGGTACAAATTGCACGCTCTATGGGTTTATTTTTAAACCAAATCTCCCCACAACATGGAAGACCAGTGGCATGAGAAATTTTTTTCTTATACACTATCATAATAAAATTTCCAATGTGTAGTACCTTCCTATCAAATCCCTTTGTGAAATACAATGTGATTTCATTATCATACCCCTGAAATTTTTGGAAGAATTGATACAAGGTGCCTTCAAATTTTTCCTTGCATGCATTGAACTCGGGAAGGAACTCTACCATAGATACTAGAACTAGTTCATGACGCTGAGCTCCCTTTCTCCCCATTTGTTCTCAGACTTTAATTTGGATAGGAAACATAGGATGAAACATAAACTAAGAAAATGATGAAGGTTATTGGATAGGCGTATAATAAGTCTCAACAGAGTTTCTTGAGGATTCTAATGCTTTGGATTTAATGGTAATTCATAAGCTCATTCTTCACTATCATTCAAACGCATGGCACATAAAAATTTTATGAAGATATTGAACTGTCAGTGCAATGATGAATTGTTTTGTATGAAAACATGAAGGAATGAATCGAGTGTTGCATGGATAGAGGAAACATCATCATACATTTTTAAGGTGATAAGATATTCATCTCTAGGCACACATGAAATAGAGATGAAGATCTATTTATAATATATAAGGATGGCTATACAATGATGACAATCAGAGGCAGGGTAAAAAGGATTTATATTCGAAAAGGTAAAAAGAAATAGGCTTAGCAAGTATGTAGGTATAATTCATAATGAAATTTCCTTAGATTTAATGAAATAAATAAATCCAAAGAAAGGATTGTTACCTTAGATAAATTTTATCTTACAGGACCAAGTTCTTTAGAGATACTTTGGGTTGTCAGGAGTTTCTGGTGCATGTTGTAGTTACTGTGACAGAATGGAATTTATGCAACAAGCTGCCCTTGCTTTGCTCCAAAGATTGTGTTGCTAGAAAACTAAGAATGTTTCTTCTGATAGGCTTTTCATTGTGTTGAATGTTACTAGATTTCTATAGAAAATAGAGGAATAGACTACTCTACACCAAAATAAAAGATGCAACTACTGGAACCATCCATGATTTCAGAGTAAAGAACTACAAGGTCTTCATCCACGTCCTTTTCTTTGTGCAAATCTACCTATGTGAATAAATTTTGTTGGTGTCGAACATAGATAGAAATCATTGGATTATCAACCAATGAGGAGAGTTTTTAACCAATGCGAGATATTCCACCCTTAATGTTAATGGAAATCAAGGCATTTGTTACATCCTAACAATCATGAATAGATTTGTTGGAGTCAAATGAACTATAGAATTCACTTGCCAAGAAACATTAATGGATTTCCTTAAAAAATGACAAGGATGCCTGCCATTAAGGCATGCAGGCTCTAGGGCACCTAAAAATGTCTCAAGTTTCAAACCTAGTAAATGTTTTGAAGTCGATGAGTTGAAAATTGCTGGAAGGAGAGCCTTAATAAATATTCCATCATCCAGCTGAACACGAAACTATAAATTATTTTGTAGAAATGAAGTACACATCACCAACGAGCTTTATTATGGAGTCTAGCCATCCAGTCACTTGTTTTTCTAACTAGACCTTTTGCTAGACTGTGCTAGACAACTGGTTTTCAAAATAAAGATTTTTTTTTCTTTAGTTTTATTCCTATATTTATTTTATTTTATTTCCTACACTACCCTATTCTATTGGAAGTAGAAATATTATTTCAAGTATATGCATACTTCCAGTGTAACCACCTATGAATTAGGATTTCTAAAACATTCTTGTTTACATAACGTAAATGAATAAATACCCAGACATGATGAACCATCTTCTGATATGATATGGATTTCAAAACTTGCCGAAAAGTAAAAGGCTGGAGTTGGAAAACTGATTCAGTACATGACTTAATAGATTCTTGATTTGCTTGGCTTCCTTCTTTAATATCCTTTATTTCTAAGCCAAGTTGATATTCTTCCTCTGGTACAAGGGAAGCTAGAAATTCTGCAATTTCAGGCTCTAATTGTTGTTCTTCCTCAGCTGCTACCCATGATTCTTGGGCTCCTTCACCAAATGAAGGAGAGATGAATAGATCTAGATCTTCATGCTGAGGATACTTATTGATTTACTTCCCACTTTGGAAGATGAATTCTTCTTCATATATGGACTTGATACTGCAACACGGATTAAAGAAGCTCCTTGTGGTAATAAGCCCATCTCTACTCAACAAATTTTTGAACATCCTTAAGACTAGTATTAGTTCAAATGTCCTACTTCATAGATGGGTTAATAACAAGGTTATTATAGCACCCAAATGGATTTTTTTTTAAATTTTAAAGTCAAAATTAAACTATTTGCAGAAAAATTGTTTATGTAGAAAATCAAATGCACACATTACAAAAATGTAAATAACTCAAAACCAAAGAAACTAAGTTGGAATTAAGTGTTGTGGGTGCAAACTATCCTAATATTTAAATAATCAACCAAAAATTAATATTGAAATTACCATAATCCAACTCTACACTATGAAACCATAAACTAAAAAAACGTTCCTACTTGAAAGAAATCTTACTTTTGCTGAAGAAAAAGCACTCTTACATACTATTTAAAGGAAAAACACACTTGCATCAAAAGTAACTGTAGGAAAGGACACTTCCTAAATTTCAAAAATAAAAACATATATGCCTGAAATTAAACTATGTGAGAGTAAACTATCTATATCTGTAGAAAGGGAAACATACTATAAATAAATCAAACTTTGCATAAAAACAAACTTGTGTGGAAAAGAAACAAGGATTTGGGGCACCCCACTATAGTGGATGTGGAGGTTCTTATCTCCCGTCTTAACGTTATCCCCTCTCCCTTGTTGTGTAATGTAAAATCATCCTATCTACCTATACTCCAACCCCTTTAGTGCCTCCCCAGCAATGGCGCCAAAATGTTGAGCTAAATATATAACTAGAACTAGCCTTCATAAAATGTCAACTGAACGAGGTAACCTTTGAGGCACAAGCACTATATGTGTAGGATCAGAGCTTATCCTAATTTGATCTACTTTTAATCTGAACTCTTCTAATATAAGAATGTTCAATATTCAAATTCTTAATCTAGTGATTATCAATTCTAAATACTAACCAAATATTCTTACATCTAAGATCTATAAAATATTTAAATGTCAAACTTTATCTTAATTGCAGAGATGAAATACCTATCAAACTATCTTCAAAATAATCTTAATTTAAATCATCTATCTTCAAAATGAAAATAAACTAATGAAAGCTATTTATTCTAATATAACTCAGAAACTAGACTAAGCAAGAAGAAAATAGTGTAATGACACAAAAACAGAACAGGTGACAGAAAGTGAATTGGAAGATTGATTTCGTTTAATGTCTTCATGCTCTTATCAATTCGATGAATTGTTATTTTAATAAGTTTTTATATTAGCATAGGATTTATTGTTCAATCTATTCTTAAGATGAGTAACTTCCACAAATGAAATTATACTAACTTAACTTGCATTTAGAACTCCAACACCATAAATGAAATTTGCAGAAGATATTATCACTAAGACTAAAGCTATGTTTGAAAAACAAATATTTACAGAGAGAGATAGAATTAAAATAGCTTAAATCCTAATCTATGATAAAGAAAATGAGATCTATAAATCCTACAGTTGAATGCAACTAAGTTTATTTCATTAAAAAGCTCAAATTTGCAGAAAGCAATATATAAATTAAACTATCTTCTGAAGCTAAAATAAATAAAATATCTAATATTATCTCACATCTACAACTACAGTGAGATAAATGAATTTTACAATACTATAACTAAATCTTCTACATTCAAGAATTTAGGCTTGCAAAAGAACTGTATTTAAGCTAAAGGATAAAGTTAGAACTATTTTTATTGAACTAAAAGCTAAAACTACAATAAAGAAATGAAATGTATGAAACTAAAAAACAGTTAAAGAATGTTTCAACTCAATCTTCTCAATGTATTAATTCGAGCTTGATTCTTAATCCTATCAAACATTTGTGCACATTATTTCAGTAACCATCACACAATGAAAGGATTGATTTCAAACATATGTAAATCTACTTTCTACAGCCACTTAACAATTTTACTAGATACAATTCTCTCTTCTAATGAAAACATAAAATAAGAATTAACATAGCTATTCTATACAAGAATTAAAATTACAAAGGAAGGGCTTATGGTCTTCTTGGTGGATCCTTGCCAAGAAAGCCACAAGTCCTTAAACGACTTGCAGACTAAACTCTAAACTACATCCATGGTTCTAAAATGAAGAAAGTATTAACAGAAACAAACTGTATTACAATCTAAAAATACATTAGTATATCATTAATTAAAAATAAAACAATATTATGAATTGATCCCTATTTAATTCATAAAACCAGTATTTGAGCAGCGTAATTCTTCTTGTCCATTATCCATTTTATATCCCCTTTACATTTTGATCAATGGATTTTTATAGCTCAGGAACTAAGATAACCAATCCTGGTTTCTTCGTAATAAAACCTATCATCTATTTAATGATACAATTGTTTTCATAATGCCCTTAATATGCTCGAAAGATGCTTTGATTTGTTATCTAATAACAAATCTTCATCTCTATGGCACGTAGTGCCTAGAGATGAATATCTTATTAATTGTTTATGAGTCATCAATGAGAATTGAGCTGGATGGACTCGATTTTGTTTGAACGAGCTGGAAACATCTAAAGTATAGACAATCTTCATGATCTCTATTTGCTGCTGAAATCAAAGTAGGCTACAGAATCTATTATAATTAGTCACGAATGCTTTAAGAATTATATTTAATCGTTAAATTAAATAAAATCAAAGGGTTTTGATAAATTATCATATCTTACTATACTTGTTGGGTATTTGGGTAGATATGTGAAAATATAGAGGTATTTATGGGGTCAAAGCATCAAATGAAGAGATAAAAAGTAGATATGGAGAGTGCAAAAAGTGTCAATTTGGCAAGCCAACATACATCGCCCCCACAATTACCTTGGTCTATCTCCTCATCGACTGGAACACACCATTCTTCAGGCCAGTCCCAGATGACTGCTTCCACATCCTGGTTAGTAATCATGAAATGTGTTTGTTGTGCTTGTTTCTTCGAGTCTTGTCGTTGCTATAGGATGATATTGTGGACACCAACCTAAAATTTATGCAAGGCACATACCTTTGGACTTTCGTAGTGAGCAGTCTATGCTGGTTTCTCACTGCTTCTCTTAGTGCTTTTGCATGCAGAAAGAACTCTACGTTGTTATGTTTCTGTCAGATTTTGTCTTCCTTGTCGAACAACATGTTCTAATATTTCATGCCTTGGTAGAGCACTAGGATGTCTAGTGGCTGGTAGTATGGTGGGTCAGACCAAACTACAAAAGAAATCAAAATCGACAACCAAGAGTAGTGGAATTTTGTCTTAGTTTCTTCCTGCGCTTGCGCTACATCATCTAGTAGCTCCTTCAATAGATACTGGGACCTATTGGTCATGAATCCTTCTATGCAGAGCTCAGGAAGTTCAACTATCCTTGTAGTGCACTCAGTGGGTCACATCTTGCACAACATCTTGCAAGATAATATCTTTGCGGTGAACCTCACTATATTGTTAGTTATGGAGAAAATTAGGAATCCTATGTTTGCATGTGTGAGGTCATACTTTTCCTTCATCTTTGTTGTATCCCTATCCTTGCACATATATGGTGTAGGGTCAAGTCCTGAGCACGAGAGACCCACGATCAATGAAATTAGCTACATCGACATAATATGGCATGTCAAGCCACAAAATTCCTCCATGGAAGCATACCAGGAGCTATCGCACATATGTGCTCACTTCTTTACTTTGACCAAAATGTGGCATCAACAAAAAATTAACTAGGCCTTCGCGTTCTACACCTCAAGCCCACTCCATTAGAACTACAAGTTGTGGCGCAGGTAATACGATTGGAAGAGTGACCATGTAATTGTTTCCTTCTAGATCCATTTGTTTCCGGGTATCATTATCTTTGAATTGTGTCTCACCAGCTTCATAATGATGTTAATTAACAATGGCACGCCCACAAGGATCTAGGGTGAAACCAAGGATGAGTGTGCTCGCGCTAGGAGCTTCACTTCAGGAGCCTTGGTCTCCTTGGTCGAATGTATAGAGGTAGTAGGTTCTGCTCCTCTATATTAGCATTCATGTCTTGTGTTAGTGGTGAAACTAGTGTTTTCAAGGTGGAATTCCACTTCTTCATAAAATTTGGCTCCCTTACCCATGACCCTGATGTGCTTGGAAGATCTGCACTCAACAGGTACTCCCGCAGACCTGCATCTAGTGGGCTAGCGGGTGGATTCTGAGCTGGGGCTGAAGCAAGGGCCAAAGAAGCAACAGGAATAGCCTATGGAGTCAGTCACATCATTGTTTTTTATTCTTCATGCATGTGTTGTGCTTTCGGTGAGGTAACCTCCTCCAATATCAGGCAGGGTGATGCTATTGTAACGTCAAACTATTCGTTGGTGTTAGAAATCAAAATTACCATCAGCTTCGGCTCTCACAATTGCAGACTCTCGTTCACTCTTCTTCTCTCTAAGCAAGTAAAATGAATCTTGATGATGAAGGCCCATATTTATATGCAGGAGCTCATGCTACATGAAATCGTTCGATGGCATATATTCATCTTGTGGATCACATGGGATTCCCATTCGATGCATTCTAAAATTTACTTAGCACGCTTGAAATCTGGTGTGTACCTGTTAGGAAATTTATGGCAAGGTCGACGAATGGGATCAAAAAGAAAGCCATTGTTAAGTCATGAATTTGTTTTCTTCAGTCTTATATTTTTCTTTTGATTTTTTTTTTAAGCTTGCTCATTTGCTTACTTCTAGGAAATTTTGGTTTAGAGTGAAATTTTGATTTTTGCCTTTAGGATTTCATTATTTTTGTTTTTCTTATGTCCTGAAGGGTTCTATAGGATATATGTTGAGTAATAGTTTCATAAATAAGCACTAAGACCAAGTTTTAGTCATTTAAACCTATGTTAAAGTTGAATTAGTGGTCAAAAAGCACAAAATTTGATATTCAAACTTTCTTGTAGCGGCAACAGTTAAAATTTTACACTAGCGCGCTATAAGAAAATCGCGGGTGCAAAATTTGTCAATTTTTATGCTGAATTCTCCAATATTTTCGTTCCTGGGATGACTAATCACATGTGTAGGCAGGTTTAATACATGTTTCATCAAAGATAATCATGCAAACAGGTGCTGTATATGACGTGAGGGAGATCGTGGCAGTTAGAAGTTAAGGCTTGGCAAATCATGAAAGACAGTGAAATGAGGTGATATTGACGGGAAAGAGGTTCTCTAATTAAGCATTACGAATTTGGTGGAGAAGTGGAATGAAGACACATTGCTAAGAATCAGGAATTTGCAGTTGAGGAAGGAATTTAGGGTTTTCTCAGCGTGACAGTTGGAAGTAAGCTGAAGACTTGAAGACACCTGGACGGTTAAATTCGACATTCAGATAGTCCAAGAATCAACTTTTAACACCTGCAGCAAGCTGGGAGTGAGGTATTCCACGTGACCTTGGTCATGGCCTTTTAAATTGGGGGTTTTTATATTAAGGCTTATAAGGTTAAATTGATTAAAGAAAACATAAACTCACATATTCAACAAGCTCCCAACGGTGAGAGATCAGTCCAAAAGGTCTAAATGAACACCTTTGATATTAGTAAAGTTCAGTAGCAGCTCTGTTTAAAGACCTTTGGTGCTCTGTTTGACCTAAATTACCTAAGCTCGGTACAAAACATTCCCTACATTGACAATAGAACTGATTGTTAAAAAATCGAGAAAAAATAGCCAGGCAAAATCCAAAGGAGAACTAACTATCAAAACTCTGAAAAATTGAGGAAAAAAGGCTGTTAGGTCACTAACAGGTTCTGAAAATCACATAGAAGCATCATCAAGCCTTGGGAAAGTAGATGAAGAAGAGTGGGAAGACCAACAGGGCTGAGCCCATTGAGCTGAATTGGATAGACAAGTTTCCAGGGTGTGCTGAACTCTTTGAGAATGCTGGATGGTTGAACTTCTTTAAAAATATTGATGGATATAATACCGAAGTTTCTCATAAATTTGCTCAATGTTATAACCAAGATATAGTATCATTTGATACTCTGAAATTCAAATTAACTATAGAGTTGGTGGCTGAAGCAATAGGGGTCAAGAATGAAGGAGAACTTTGGTTCAAAAAGTTGCCATTTACCTTCAATGCCCAAAGGTATCTATTGCTTGGCATTGTTCCAGATTGGAGCAAGGGAGTGCTTATCCATAATTTCAGAGTTGAATGGGTAGAGCCTATCAAGGTTCTACAAAGCTACATTACATGTGAAGGGAGGTATGCTTTTGTCTTCAAGTATCAGTTCAGGTTCCTTCAGCACCTTGCTGGTGAATCAAGGATGAATCTCCCTTTCTTCTTGTTAAAGAGTTTGCAGAAAATGTCAAGCAGGATCAAAGAGCATCAGAATCACACAAGTCAATCCATTTTTCACCATGGGTGTTATAGTGGATTTCACCACTCTAGGTGAATCACACTTTGTATGGCCTTCCCCTATCCCGCTGCAGACTCTTTAGACCCCATGGACCATATTTTATCCTTTGATGTTACCTTGATCATCCCTAAAAAACTATATAAAAGATGATATACGCGGTTTTTTCTCCGATAACCGCATACATACGTGAGTTTGACCACTATATCCATGTACATTGGGATGTGTGCATAGTCCAAATCCTTTTGGAGTTTTCCTTGAGATGGATCCGACTCATTTCACTCTTGGCCTTCCATATTCCTTGAGATCGCTCGGATTCGACCCTTCATTATCCCTTGTGAAGCTATATAAGGAACCCCTTGGTACATTGAAGGCATATAGAGAGATTAAGAGCGATGAAACTATAGTCCATTGTTTCCAGAATTATACTTGAGTCTACATCCCTTTGTCCCTTTGGAGCACTTTTGTGTTCTTCCCAAGCTTGCCTTTTGCTAGTGAGCTTGCTATCGAGAGATGGAGGATTGAGGTGGTGGAGGCCCAAGTGAGGGATTCAGTTTCTCCAATTCGCAGACGTGCCGTCAGAGGTTGTATCTATCTTGTAACCTCTGGTTTATATTAATAAGAACTATCTTTCCTTGTCCAATGATGTGTATTTGATTGAATATTGTATCCATTGGAATATGTCAAATGCTTGTACATTATTGATTATATATGCTAGAATAGATATAACACCATGATATATAGTATGCTTGTATTGTTTACTTGTTGTTGAGGAAATATTACATCAATTCAAGCTGAAGATTGGAAAGCTCAATGGGGATCTAATTCAATCGTCTGGAATAAGGTACGAGGTCTGATCCTTTAGTGTTAGACATTTTATTTCTATTGCATATTGGGAAAGATTGATTTCTGGAGTCATAGCTGTCTATTGTGGTACCCCAAGCCATAGGAATTTCTCTCCGTAACAGAATTGGCGACTCCGCTGGGGAGTTCCTAGTAGTTGTCCTTTGGGGGTGATTTTCTTGGCATTCAATGTATTTGAATTGCTCTTTCTCTCTTGTTTCTGTGTCGGGTCTGGGGGCATGTATGCCTGGTAGAGTCTGATTGGAGTGAATTCTGTCTCATCCTGTCTGTTTGCCTTGTTTTATGCACCTTTTCTTCCTGTACACAGGTTTTTGATTTGCAGTCATGTATACACGTGGTTTCCTCTTGGATTTCCGCGTATACACGCGGGTTTACTGCGAACAGTCGCTTATACCCTGGATTTTTCCCTTTTTGTGGAAGTAAATTGGTTGCTAGGTAAGAATGCTGTTAGTTGCTGAGTCTCCTTTGGCACCGCCTGAGTCTGTTTTGACCTCTGGTTATGACTGGAAACGTTTTTTTTAGCCTAAATTTTTTTTTAGGAAAGTTCTTGTCATGGCATTTTCGATTTTTTGTTTAAGATTAGTGCATTAGAGTTCTTTTACCTTGGTGTTGTGCTTGGATGATGTTTATGTGTTCTTGCAAAGTCTGAGGGTGGTAGAATCATTCTTTTGCTTTTTGCATCTCTTATTTTCAAAAAATCCAAAAACATTTGCTTAACATAATGCATTGCATTTTGCACTTTGCATTGTACTTGCACTAGATCTAGATTTGTTTTGGAGTACTAGTTAGGACTTCATATAGGAAAATTTGCATTCATCATTTGAATAAGAAATTGTGCATTTCACGTAGTAGCATACCCTATTTACATGGACACAATGCATTTGCATTGATTGTTACGGTGTGCATTTTACTTCTGTTGCGTCATAGTTACACCACTAGTTGCACGACCATATCCTATTTTTGAGTAATAAAGCCAACTAAAATCAACGCTAATTAAAATGAATTACACTCTTTTCTTTTCTAGGGTGCACCAACAAGCTTAGGTTTTAGGATCTTGGAATAGTTCATTATAAGTCAATTCTCCAAGATCACTAAACAACAACATCTAGGTGTCTTTCCAGGGAGTGTGTGAAATCCTTGGTATAACCATCATTCTCAGGATCCTCCTCTCAAACGGGAGTTAAGCACAAGGCAGTGTGAGCGGTTATTGATTGGGATGACCCCTAGTCATAACTGAGTAGCACTGGTGATATTGCCAGGATTGTATTCGTATCTGGGGGCTCTTTCGAGAGTTTCAGGCTTTGCTACCCTGCCCATACGGTCAATCCTGCCTGCGACTGTCCGCCTGAGCTTTGATTATATTGAGGTGACCTTAGTGACCTTACCTAGGATATCGAGGGGGTACTTGTAGAGGTTATTCTGCATGTGTCTCGGCCAGGTTGGGGTCGGACAGCACAGTCTCTTTACGCGTTGAAGCTGAGGGCCACAATAATTGGTTCCGTACCTCCTCTTGTGGTGACAAGGGGTTCTTAGGCCTCTCCTAGGAGAGACATACCAGCCACATTCGGGAGCTCACTTATCCAGCCCTTGTTTGCTTGCATTTGGATTTAGATTTTATTAGTGATTGCTCTATGCACGCTAGTTGGCCTAGGGTTTACGTAAATAGAGAGTCTTTGCTTTTTGTTGAGTCATTGTGGATTTGAGTGTGGTTCCGCACCGTTCTTGTCGGTTAGCAGGACTTCCGCCTTCCACTTCTCCTCCTCCTTTGGGAGAGGGACCTAGACAGTCTAGGTGGACTATGTCACACGCTGATTCACACACCATGGAGGATCATTTAGAGACTATTCCTAAGCCTCCTCGTCCCGTTCCTATTGACGTTGGGGAACTTACTCCTACGTACGATCCTTCACCTGACCTAGCTGAGTTCGGTCCTGTGATTTTCCAGATAGGATCTTTTCATGATAGACCTACTCACCCTAGGGATGATTCCCCATTGACACGTTACCAGTATGGAATGCCGAAAGATGCCAAGACTCACTTTGACCCTCCTAGCACTAGCTATGGTAGTTATGCTACGATTGGTTTTCCTATGCACGATTTGACATTTCATGTTGAATCCGACTTTAAGCCTAGCACTATGCCTAGGGGCAATCCTGTTCCTTACCTTGTGGAGAGGTTTGGGAGTACTAGTCACATTGCACCTTCCATCCCAGTGGTGGAAGCTCCATCTTATCCCCCTCCTAGGTCTAGGGCTAGTGATCTGTTTAGGATACCAGGTCCGAGACGAGTGACGATAGGCACTAGTACATATCTTATTACTAAAATTCCTTCATCCTCGGTTCCAAGTTCTTCAAATGTACATCCTCCACCTTATCCATGTGGTCCTTCGAGTCGATATATGGCTACGAGTCAGGTCCGTACTGCGGTTACTAGGCCAATTGTGTCTCAAGTTCATATACCACCCGCTGCTTCAGGAGGCTATATCCCCGCTCATAGTGGTCAGCTTGTTACGTCCAGGGCATATATACCTACTTCTGGTATGTATGTTCCCCCTTCCGGAGCTTATCTTCATACCTACGGAGTGTCCCATGGGACATCACATGTGATGACCTATAGACTGTTAGAATAATCAACCCATAGTATTTACCCACTTAGACATTATTTCATTTATTTTGTCTTATTTGCCTAGTCCATGAGTCCCACCATGTGCAA